>CM074088.1:9256631-9308246 GCA_037178815.1 Barbatula barbatula | reverse complement strand
CTAGTTTTACAATATACAGTAAGTATACTTCAAGTAAACAGTGGCATTTTATTTTACTCAATTTAGTGTTTCGCATTACTATATTCTTTCCACATAGGACTGCAAGACAACTTCACTGGGTTGCAGACGGCCCCTTTTCACACCTAAACAGTCTTTTGACACTCTCTACAGGGATCTCATCCCTGAACAAGAGAGGGGGCAGATTGGAGATGACCTGCCAAAGTACATGTTAGTTTGGGACAATGTCAGTTTCCATCGCTCCAACATCATCAGGCAATGGTTTGCGGCCCACAACAGGATGCTGGTGGAGTTCCTCTCACCCTACTCAACCCCGTTGAGGAATTTTTCTCAGCATGAAGATTAAAAGTATATGATCGCCAGCAGCATACACAGATGACCCTTCTGGCTGCCATGGATGTAACGTGTGATGACATCACAGCTGATGCCTGCAGAGGCTGGATTAGACACTCTGAAAGATGATTTTCACGCTGTATCGCAAGAGAAGATATTTGTTGTGATGTGGATGAGAATCCGTTGCCCAAAATATAGGGAACGTCAGGAGGTGTAGGAAGACTGCACTGTAATTCCACTGCACTGCATGTACAGTTTTCCCTAAGGAGATTGTCTTATGTTCAGATTTCTACATTTGTTTGTGCTATGCAGTGCTGTCTTTTCCTGTCTGCATCGCAATGACACTGTCTGTCAATAAATTATTGTACAAACAGTAAAAGCGTTAACGTGAATCATGTGCCGTCTCTTGCAATCAAACAATCAAAACCAGAAATGCACTTACTGTTTTGCAAATGTCAAGGATGATTCGAGAAATGCTCCACTCATCACTCTCAGGTCACTCCGCTGCACACGTCTGATCACTTCTTTGTCACCCCCGACCTCACCGCTCCAGACAACGCAGATGTCTTACCGCTGGTCACTTTCCGGCGCTACCTACGGTCCCTCCCTCCTGCTTTTCCTCTGCTGTCTTGTCTGCACTCCCCCCTCTGAGGAGCTCTCTCTTTTGAATACCAACAGTGCCACAGACACTCTGTGTTCCACGCTTACATCCTGCTTGGACAACCTATGCCCTCTTACATCTGGACCAGCCCGTGCATCCCTGTCTGCCCCCTGGTTATCGGATGTACCACGTGAGCATCGCGCCAGCCTCCGGTCAGCTGAGAGAAAATGGCACAAGTCAAAAGACCATACTGACCTCTCTCTCAACCAGTCTCTCCTCTCTACTTTCTCCGTTGACGTCACCTCTGCAAAAACTGATTATAACCACTCGAAGATCAGCAACTCTCCTGACTCTCGCACACTCTTAAAAACCTTCTCTGCTCTCCTCTGTCCGCCTGCTCCCACACCTTCATCGGAGTTAACGGCTGATGATTTTGCATCGTTCTTCGTAAAGAAAACTACCGCCATCAACAGCCAATTTTCTACACCACCATCACCCGCCTTTTCTCCTCTGTCTGAAGATGATGTTTCCAAGGTCATTGGTTCCAACCACCCTACCACCTGCCCACTGGATCCCATCTCCACCCATCTCCTCCATGTTATCTCTCCAGCAGTTGTGCCTGGTCTGACCCACATCATCAACTCTTTGCTCACCACTGGGACATTTCCCACTGCGTTCAAAGAGGCCTGCATCACACCGCTACTGAAGAAACCCACTCTCAACCTTACACTGCTAGAACACTACAGGCCGGTGTAGTGTGTGAAAACGCATATCTTCCGTCAAAATGTAGATGACTGATTTTAACCTCTAATTCTTTTCTGTCTTCTTAAAAAAATTTTTTTTTACTTACCTCACTATTCTTAGCTTTGTATACTGTGCTAGGCTTTAATGGACTGGATTTAATTAACTTATGCATTTTGTTGCCTATATTGTTATAATTGCTTCCAATGTTTCCTCGTCTGTAAGTCGCTTTGGAAAAAAGCGTCTGCTAAATGACTAAATGTAAATTTTATGAAATGTGTAATGTCATGTGTAATGTGTAATGTGTAGTGTGTGGCCTTGAAATTTTAGCATGTCTACGTAATCATGAATAAATGCTTCTTGAGACACACAGTGTTGCTTCTTTGCATGCATCAAACGAATTGTTTCTGGCTATATGCATCCATGCATCAGTTTGAGAGGGGTGGAAATGGGACACTTGGGTGAAACAAAACTGCCCCAAAAGTACCCCCACCCACTTTAAATACAGTTTTTTCTAAGTCAATTTGGTACATTTCTCAGATCCGATTTGAAATTCTCAAAACTTCTTGTTCAATCCTTACATCCTTGTGTCACTTGTGCACATCAAACAAGCATTTTCTCATTTCTTTGAACAAGTTGCAAATGCTTTGGTATATCCATGCAAATGATTATGACACAATTCTGTGCAGATTCCTACATTATCAATTGCTTATGTCATGTTGATCAAAATGCATTATAATGGGTCTCTGTTGAATAGTATAACCCCCCACGACATTTAAGCACTAGTTTTACAATATACAGTAAGTATACTTCAAGTAAACAGTGGCATTTTATTTTACTCAATTTAGTGTTTCGCATTACTATATTCTTTCCACATAGGACTGCAAGACAACTTCACTGGGTTGCAGACGGCCCCTTTTCACACCTAAACAGTCTTTTGACACTCTCTACAGGGATCTCATCCCTGAACAAGAGAGGGGGCAGATTGGAGATGACCTGCCAAAGTACATGTTAGTTTGGGACAATGTCAGTTTCCATCGCTCCAACATCATCAGGCAATGGTTTGCGGCCCACAACAGGATGCTGGTGGAGTTCCTCTCACCCTACTCAACCCCGTTGAGGAATTTTTCTCAGCATGAAGATTAAAAGTATATGATCGCCAGCAGCATACACAGATGACCCTTCTGGCTGCCATGGATGTAACGTGTGATGACATCACAGCTGATGCCTGCAGAGGCTGGATTAGACACTCTGAAAGATGATTTTCACGCTGTATCGCAAGAGAAGATATTTGTTGTGATGTGGATGAGAATCCGTTGCCCAAAATATAGGGAACGTCAGGAGGTGTAGGAAGACTGCACTGTAATTCCACTGCACTGCATGTACAGTTTTCCCTAAGGAGATTGTCTTATGTTCAGATTTCTACATTTGTTTGTGCTATGCAGTGCTGTCTTTTCCTGTCTGCATCGCAATGACACTGTCTGTCAATAAATTATTGTACAAACAGTAAAAGCGTTAACGTGAATCATGTGCCGTCTCTTGCAATCAAACAATCAAAACCAGAAATGCACTTACTGTTTTGCAAATGTCAAGGATGATTCGAGAAATGCTCCACTCATCACTCTCAGGTCACTCCGCTGCACACGTCTGATCACTTCTTTGTCACCCCCGACCTCACCGCTCCAGACAACGCAGATGTCTTACCGCTGGTCACTTTCCGGCGCTACCTACGGTCCCTCCCTCCTGCTTTTCCTCTGCTGTCTTGTCTGCACTCCCCCCTCTGAGGAGCTCTCTCTTTTGAATACCAACAGTGCCACAGACACTCTGTGTTCCACGCTTACATCCTGCTTGGACAACCTATGCCCTCTTACATCTGGACCAGCCCGTGCATCCCTGTCTGCCCCCTGGTTATCGGATGTACCACGTGAGCATCGCGCCAGCCTCCGGTCAGCTGAGAGAAAATGGCACAAGTCAAAAGACCATACTGACCTCTCTCTCAACCAGTCTCTCCTCTCTACTTTCTCCGTTGACGTCACCTCTGCAAAAACTGATTATAACCACTCGAAGATCAGCAACTCTCCTGACTCTCGCACACTCTTAAAAACCTTCTCTGCTCTCCTCTGTCCGCCTGCTCCCACACCTTCATCGGAGTTAACGGCTGATGATTTTGCATCGTTCTTCGTAAAGAAAACTACCGCCATCAACAGCCAATTTTCTACACCACCATCACCCGCCTTTTCTCCTCTGTCTGAAGATGATGTTTCCAAGGTCATTGGTTCCAACCACCCTACCACCTGCCCACTGGATCCCATCTCCACCCATCTCCTCCATGTTATCTCTCCAGCAGTTGTGCCTGGTCTGACCCACATCATCAACTCTTTGCTCACCACTGGGACATTTCCCACTGCGTTCAAAGAGGCCTGCATCACACCGCTACTGAAGAAACCCACTCTCAACCTTACACTGCTAGAACACTACAGGCCGGTGTAGTGTGTGAAAACGCATATCTTCCGTCAAAATGTAGATGACTGATTTTAACCTCTAATTCTTTTCTGTCTTCTTAAAAAAATTTTTTTTTTACTTACCTCACTATTCTTAGCTTTGTATACTGTGCTAGGCTTTAATGGACTGGATTTAATTAACTTATGCATTTTGTTGCCTATATTGTTATAATTGCTTCCAATGTTTCCTCGTCTGTAAGTCGCTTTGGAAAAAAGCGTCTGCTAAATGACTAAATGTAAATTTTATGAAATGTGTAATGTCATGTGTAATGTGTAATGTGTAGTGTGTGGCCTTGAAATTTTAGCATGTCTACGTAATCATGAATAAATGCTTCTTGAGACACACAGTGTTGCTTCTTTGCATGCATCAAACGAATTGTTTCTGGCTATATGCATCCATGCATCAGTTTGAGAGGGGTGGAAATGGGACACTTGGGTGAAACAAAACTGCCCCAAAAGTACCCCCACCCACTTTAAATACAGTTTTTTCTAAGTCAATTTGGTACATTTCTCAGATCCGATTTGAAATTCTCAAAACTTCTTGTTCAATCCTTACATCCTTGTGTCACTTGTGCACATCAAACAAGCATTTTCTCATTTCTTTGAACAAGTTGCAAATGCTTTGGTATATCCATGCAAATGATTATGACACAATTCTGTGCAGATTCCTACATTATCAATTGCTTATGTCATGTTGATCAAAATGCATTATAATGGGTCTCTGTTGAATAGTATAACCCCCCACGACATTTAAGCACTAGTTTTACAATATACAGTAAGTATACTTCAAGTAAACAGTGGCATTTTATTTTACTCAATTTAGTGTTTCGCATTACTATATTCTTTCCACATAGGACTGCAAGACAACTTCACTGGGTTGCAGACGGCCCCTTTTCACACCTAAACAGTCTTTTGACACTCTCTACAGGGATCTCATCCCTGAACAAGAGAGGGGGCAGATTGGAGATGACCTGCCAAAGTACATGTTAGTTTGGGACAATGTCAGTTTCCATCGCTCCAACATCATCAGGCAATGGTTTGCGGCCCACAACAGGATGCTGGTGGAGTTCCTCTCACCCTACTCAACCCCGTTGAGGAATTTTTCTCAGCATGAAGATTAAAAGTATATGATCGCCAGCAGCATACACAGATGACCCTTCTGGCTGCCATGGATGTAACGTGTGATGACATCACAGCTGATGCCTGCAGAGGCTGGATTAGACACTCTGAAAGATGATTTTCACGCTGTATCGCAAGAGAAGATATTTGTTGTGATGTGGATGAGAATCCGTTGCCCAAAATATAGGGAACGTCAGGAGGTGTAGGAAGACTGCACTGTAATTCCACTGCACTGCATGTACAGTTTTCCCTAAGGAGATTGTCTTATGTTCAGATTTCTACATTTGTTTGTGCTATGCAGTGCTGTCTTTTCCTGTCTGCATCGCAATGACACTGTCTGTCAATAAATTATTGTACAAACAGTAAAAGCGTTAACGTGAATCATGTGCCGTCTCTTGCAATCAAACAATCAAAACCAGAAATGCACTTACTGTTTTGCAAATGTCAAGGATGATTCGAGAAATGCTCCACTCATCACTCTCAGGTCACTCCGCTGCACACGTCTGATCACTTCTTTGTCACCCCCGACCTCACCGCTCCAGACAACGCAGATGTCTTACCGCTGGTCACTTTCCGGCGCTACCTACGGTCCCTCCCTCCTGCTTTTCCTCTGCTGTCTTGTCTGCACTCCCCCCTCTGAGGAGCTCTCTCTTTTGAATACCAACAGTGCCACAGACACTCTGTGTTCCACGCTTACATCCTGCTTGGACAACCTATGCCCTCTTACATCTGGACCAGCCCGTGCATCCCTGTCTGCCCCCTGGTTATCGGATGTACCACGTGAGCATCGCGCCAGCCTCCGGTCAGCTGAGAGAAAATGGCACAAGTCAAAAGACCATACTGACCTCTCTCTCAACCAGTCTCTCCTCTCTACTTTCTCCGTTGACGTCACCTCTGCAAAAACTGATTATAACCACTCGAAGATCAGCAACTCTCCTGACTCTCGCACACTCTTAAAAACCTTCTCTGCTCTCCTCTGTCCGCCTGCTCCCACACCTTCATCGGAGTTAACGGCTGATGATTTTGCATCGTTCTTCGTAAAGAAAACTACCGCCATCAACAGCCAATTTTCTACACCACCATCACCCGCCTTTTCTCCTCTGTCTGAAGATGATGTTTCCAAGGTCATTGGTTCCAACCACCCTACCACCTGCCCACTGGATCCCATCTCCACCCATCTCCTCCATGTTATCTCTCCAGCAGTTGTGCCTGGTCTGACCCACATCATCAACTCTTTGCTCACCACTGGGACATTTCCCACTGCGTTCAAAGAGGCCTGCATCACACCGCTACTGAAGAAACCCACTCTCAACCTTACACTGCTAGAACACTACAGGCCGGTGTAGTGTGTGAAAACGCATATCTTCCGTCAAAATGTAGATGACTGATTTTAACCTCTAATTCTTTTCTGTCTTCTTAAAAAAATTTTTTTTTTACTTACCTCACTATTCTTAGCTTTGTATACTGTGCTAGGCTTTAATGGACTGGATTTAATTAACTTATGCATTTTGTTGCCTATATTGTTATAATTGCTTCCAATGTTTCCTCGTCTGTAAGTCGCTTTGGAAAAAAGCGTCTGCTAAATGACTAAATGTAAATTTTATGAAATGTGTAATGTCATGTGTAATGTGTAATGTGTAGTGTGTGGCCTTGAAATTTTAGCATGTCTACGTAATCATGAATAAATGCTTCTTGAGACACACAGTGTTGCTTCTTTGCATGCATCAAACGAATTGTTTCTGGCTATATGCATCCATGCATCAGTTTGAGAGGGGTGGAAATGGGACACTTGGGTGAAACAAAACTGCCCCAAAAGTACCCCCACCCACTTTAAATACAGTTTTTTCTAAGTCAATTTGGTACATTTCTCAGATCCGATTTGAAATTCTCAAAACTTCTTGTTCAATCCTTACATCCTTGTGTCACTTGTGCACATCAAACAAGCATTTTCTCATTTCTTTGAACAAGTTGCAAATGCTTTGGTATATCCATGCAAATGATTATGACACAATTCTGTGCAGATTCCTACATTATCAATTGCTTATGTCATGTTGATCAAAATGCATTATAATGGGTCTCTGTTGAATAGTATAACCCCCACGACATTTAAGCACTAGTTTTACAATATACAGTAAGTATACTTCAAGTAAACAGTGGCATTTTATTTTACTCAATTTAGTGTTTCGCATTACTATATTCTTTCCACATAGGACTGCAAGACAACTTCACTGGGTTGCAGACGGCCCCTTTTCACACCTAAACAGTCTTTTGACACTCTCTACAGGGATCTCATCCCTGAACAAGAGAGGGGGCAGATTGGAGATGACCTGCCAAAGTACATGTTAGTTTGGGACAATGTCAGTTTCCATCGCTCCAACATCATCAGGCAATGGTTTGCGGCCCACAACAGGATGCTGGTGGAGTTCCTCTCACCCTACTCAACCCCGTTGAGGAATTTTTCTCAGCATGAAGATTAAAAGTATATGATCGCCAGCAGCATACACAGATGACCCTTCTGGCTGCCATGGATGTAACGTGTGATGACATCACAGCTGATGCCTGCAGAGGCTGGATTAGACACTCTGAAAGATGATTTTCACGCTGTATCGCAAGAGAAGATATTTGTTGTGATGTGGATGAGAATCCGTTGCCCAAAATATAGGGAACGTCAGGAGGTGTAGGAAGACTGCACTGTAATTCCACTGCACTGCATGTACAGTTTTCCCTAAGGAGATTGTCTTATGTTCAGATTTCTACATTTGTTTGTGCTATGCAGTGCTGTCTTTTCCTGTCTGCATCGCAATGACACTGTCTGTCAATAAATTATTGTACAAACAGTAAAAGCGTTAACGTGAATCATGTGCCGTCTCTTGCAATCAAACAATCAAAACCAGAAATGCACTTACTGTTTTGCAAATGTCAAGGATGATTCGAGAAATGCTCCACTCATCACTCTCAGGTCACTCCGCTGCACACGTCTGATCACTTCTTTGTCACCCCCGACCTCACCGCTCCAGACAACGCAGATGTCTTACCGCTGGTCACTTTCCGGCGCTACCTACGGTCCCTCCCTCCTGCTTTTCCTCTGCTGTCTTGTCTGCACTCCCCCTCTCCCTCTGAGGAGCTCTCTCTTTTGAATACCAACAGTGCCACAGACACTCTGTGTTCCACGCTTACATCCTGCTTGGACAACCTATGCCCTCTTACATCTGGACCAGCCCGTGCATCCCTGTCTGCCCCCTGGTTATCGGATGTACCACGTGAGCATCGCGCCAGCCTCCGGTCAGCTGAGAGAAAATGGCACAAGTCAAAAGACCATACTGACCTCTCTCTCAACCAGTCTCTCCTCTCTACTTTCTCCGTTGACGTCACCTCTGCAAAAACTGATTATAACCACTCGAAGATCAGCAACTCTCCTGACTCTCGCACACTCTTAAAAACCTTCTCTGCTCTCCTCTGTCCGCCTGCTCCCACACCTTCATCGGAGTTAACGGCTGATGATTTTGCATCGTTCTTCGTAAAGAAAACTACCGCCATCAACAGCCAATTTTCTACACCACCATCACCCGCCTTTTCTCCTCTGTCTGAAGATGATGTTTCCAAGGTCATTGGTTCCAACCACCCTACCACCTGCCCACTGGATCCCATCTCCACCCATCTCCTCCATGTTATCTCTCCAGCAGTTGTGCCTGGTCTGACCCACATCATCAACTCTTTGCTCACCACTGGGACATTTCCCACTGCGTTCAAAGAGGCCTGCATCACACCGCTACTGAAGAAACCCACTCTCAACCTTACACTGCTAGAACACTACAGGCCGGTGTAGTGTGTGAAAACGCATATCTTCCGTCAAAATGTAGATGACTGATTTTAACCTCTAATTCTTTTCTGTCTTCTTAAAAAAATTTTTTTTTTTACTTACCTCACTATTCTTAGCTTTGTATACTGTGCTAGGCTTTAATGGACTGGATTTAATTAACTTATGCATTTTGTTGCCTATATTGTTATAATTGCTTCCAATGTTTCCTCGTCTGTAAGTCGCTTTGGAAAAAAGCGTCTGCTAAATGACTAAATGTAAATTTTATGAAATGTGTAATGTCATGTGTAATGTGTAATGTGTAGTGTGTGGCCTTGAAATTTTAGCATGTCTACGTAATCATGAATAAATGCTTCTTGAGACACACAGTGTTGCTTCTTTGCATGCATCAAACGAATTGTTTCTGGCTATATGCATCCATGCATCAGTTTGAGAGGGGTGGAAATGGGACACTTGGGTGAAACAAAACTGCCCCAAAAGTACCCCCACCCACTTTAAATACAGTTTTTTCTAAGTCAATTTGGTACATTTCTCAGATCCGATTTGAAATTCTCAAAACTTCTTGTTCAATCCTTACATCCTTGTGTCACTTGTGCACATCAAACAAGCATTTTCTCATTTCTTTGAACAAGTTGCAAATGCTTTGGTATATCCATGCAAATGATTATGACACAATTCTGTGCAGATTCCTACATTATCAATTGCTTATGTCATGTTGATCAAAATGCATTATAATGGGTCTCTGTTGAATAGTATAACCCCCCACGACATTTAAGCACTAGTTTTACAATATACAGTAAGTATACTTCAAGTAAACAGTGGCATTTTATTTTACTCAATTTAGTGTTTCGCATTACTATATTCTTTCCACATAGGACTGCAAGACAACTTCACTGGGTTGCAGACGGCCCCTTTTCACACCTAAACAGTCTTTTGACACTCTCTACAGGGATCTCATCCCTGAACAAGAGAGGGGGCAGATTGGAGATGACCTGCCAAAGTACATGTTAGTTTGGGACAATGTCAGTTTCCATCGCTCCAACATCATCAGGCAATGGTTTGCGGCCCACAACAGGATGCTGGTGGAGTTCCTCTCACCCTACTCAACCCCGTTGAGGAATTTTTCTCAGCATGAAGATTAAAAGTATATGATCGCCAGCAGCATACACAGATGACCCTTCTGGCTGCCATGGATGTAACGTGTGATGACATCACAGCTGATGCCTGCAGAGGCTGGATTAGACACTCTGAAAGATGATTTTCACGCTGTATCGCAAGAGAAGATATTTGTTGTGATGTGGATGAGAATCCGTTGCCCAAAATATAGGGAACGTCAGGAGGTGTAGGAAGACTGCACTGTAATTCCACTGCACTGCATGTACAGTTTTCCCTAAGGAGATTGTCTTATGTTCAGATTTCTACATTTGTTTGTGCTATGCAGTGCTGTCTTTTCCTGTCTGCATCGCAATGACACTGTCTGTCAATAAATTATTGTACAAACAGTAAAAGCGTTAACGTGAATCATGTGCCGTCTCTTGCAATCAAACAATCAAAACCAGAAATGCACTTACTGTTTTGCAAATGTCAAGGATGATTCGAGAAATGCTCCACTCATCACTCTCAGGTCACTCCGCTGCACACGTCTGATCACTTCTTTGTCACCCCCGACCTCACCGCTCCAGACAACGCAGATGTCTTACCGCTGGTCACTTTCCGGCGCTACCTACGGTCCCTCCCTCCTGCTTTTCCTCTGCTGTCTTGTCTGCACTCCCCCCTCTGAGGAGCTCTCTCTTTTGAATACCAACAGTGCCACAGACACTCTGTGTTCCACGCTTACATCCTGCTTGGACAACCTATGCCCTCTTACATCTGGACCAGCCCGTGCATCCCTGTCTGCCCCCTGGTTATCGGATGTACCACGTGAGCATCGCGCCAGCCTCCGGTCAGCTGAGAGAAAATGGCACAAGTCAAAAGACCATACTGACCTCTCTCTCAACCAGTCTCTCCTCTTTACTTTCTCCGTTGACGTCACCTCTGCAAAAACTGATTATAACCACTCGAAGATCAGCAACTCTCCTGACTCTCGCACACTCTTAAAAACCTTCTCTGCTCTCCTCTGTCCGCCTGCTCCCACACCTTCATCGGAGTTAACGGCTGATGATTTTGCATCGTTCTTCGTAAAGAAAACTACCGCCATCAACAGCCAATTTTCTACACCACCATCACCCGCCTTTTCTCCTCTGTCTGAAGATGATGTTTCCAAGGTCATTGGTTCCAACCACCCTACCACCTGCCCACTGGATCCCATCTCCACCCATCTCCTCCATGTTATCTCTCCAGCAGTTGTGCCTGGTCTGACCCACATCATCAACTCTTTGCTCACCACTGGGACATTTCCCACTGCGTTCAAAGAGGCCTGCATCACACCGCTACTGAAGAAACCCACTCTCAACCTTACACTGCTAGAACACTACAGGCCGGTGTAGTGTGTGAAAACGCATATCTTCCGTCAAAATGTAGATGACTGATTTTAACCTCTAATTATTTGCTGTCTTCTTAAAAAAATTTTTTTTTTACTTACCTCACTATTCTTAGCTTTTTATACTGTGCTAGGCTTTAATGGACTGGATTTAATTAACTTATGCATTTTGTTGCCTATATTGTTATAATTGCTTCCAATGTTTCCTCGTCTGTAAGTCGCTTTGGAAAAAAGCGTCTGCAAAATGACTAAATGTAAATTTTATGAAATGTGTAATGTCATGTGTAATGTGTAATGTGTGGTGTGTGGCCTTGAAATTTAAGCATGTCTACGTAATCATGAATAAATGCTTCTTGAGACTGTTTTTTTGTTTTTTTTGTTTTTTTTTTTTTTTTGTTTTTTTTTTTTTTTATTTTTTTTTTTTTTTTTTTTTTTTGGTTATATTATGGGTTTATTTTGTTTGTTTGGGGGGGGGTGTGGGGGTGCGGCACGAAAAAGGGGGGGGGGGGGGGGGGCGCCGCAGGGGTCCGCGCTTTTTATTGGTTGCTCCCAAAAGCTACCCCCCCCTATTATTTTTTTTTTTTTTTTTTTTTTTTGTTGTGGGGGGGGGTTGGGGGGGGGGGGGGGGTTTTTGTGGTTTTGGGGAAAACCCCGCGCAAAGGGGCCGAGGGGGTGTTGGTGGTTCCCCCCGCGCCCCCCCCCCCCCCCCCCCAGAAAAAAAGCGGGGGGTAAAAACTTTAAATTTTTTGGGGGGTTTTTTTTCGGGGTTGTTTTCTGTAAAGACCTTTTGTCTAAGGCACCCCCACGGGTGTTTTATTTTTTGAATCTTCTGATCAATAAACTTCAAGATTTACTTTGACTGGCCTCCCTCCAATTTTGAACACGCAAGAACACATTTAGAATGTTCTACAGATGGTGACATCCGACGTGATTGGAGAAAAGGGGCATTTAGAAGAATTGTAAAAGTCGGGGATTGACCGAGAACTGGGACGAGATAACTTTGAGTCCAACACACGGCCGACAATATAAAAGGTAAGCAGAAAACCTGTTTAAACTAATTTCTGCAAATTGAATATTCCAAATTCATCTGTTGAATTTAAATGTATATCCGTGTCATTGATTACAAAATAGAAATTGTTGATATTTGTTGATCAGAATAAAAGGAGGGTTTTAAACATTTGAAGACGAGGTTAGATTCCTGCGTCACAATAGTTAAGAAGAGAACTATTGTTGGTTTTGAATATTTGAAGACGAGGTTAGATTCCTGCGTCACAATAGTTAAGAAGAGAACTAGGGTTTGAAAAAAGGGTAGATCCTGCGTCACAATAGTTAAGAAGAGAACTATTGTTGGTTTTGAACATTTGAAGACGGGGTGAGAGGCCCGCGTCACAATAGTTAAAGATAAAACTATTGTTGGGAAATACTTTTGAAACGCCTACACGTAACCAGTCGTGAGTACGCCAAAAGATAAAATTATTGTTGGAAAATACTCTTGGAACGCCTACACGTAACCAGTCGTGAGTACGCCAAAAGATAAAATTATTGTTGGGAAATACTTTGGAACGCCTACACGTAACCAGTCGTGAGTACGCCAAAAATAAGTAAACTGTATATATTGAGAGTTTATTCTGTACTGAATATTATTTTACAAAAAGTATAGTAAAACATAAGTAAATTGTGTATATTTAGAGTGTATTGTGCATTGAATATTATTTTAAAAGAATAGTGAAAGAAAATTACAGTGTATATATTGCTTGTGTATTGTGCAGTGAATATCAGTTTGTAGAATGTTTGAGTTTGAGAGAGAATGTGAGGGAGACGGGTGTGTCCCGATAACTACACAATGGGGGAGAGTAGTGGATATGTTGATGGCTCAAACGGAACCGAAAAATCATAAGAAAGAAAATAAGATTTGGGAATGTAAATGGAGTCAGTTGGTTTGGAAAATTTATGGCAGGAACCAGATAAATTATCAATCAGATTAGCGCCAAAGGTCAGAGAAATGGAAAAGAGAGCGCATTTAAAATTGGCTAGACATGTTGAAGAGGCAAAACATGTGAAGTGGGTAGGAAAGAACAAACACAAAAATGAGGAAGTAAAACTAAGAGAAGATTTACGTCTATGGACACGCCTTGCTCTCACAGCTACTGCTCTGAGTCCCAAGAATAACACAGACCGTGTGCACTCGGCAAAGTCACAGAAAGAACTGGTGAGGAAGTCAGGAAGTGAAAGTACCAGTATCTCATGTCGTGTAGCCTCCGCCCCCTTATATCCTGATCTGAGCAAACTGCAGCCTCCGCCCTATGCACCAGCAACACAACAAGTTCAAGTTAATGTGAAAGAATCAGTGGTAGAGGCAGACATACCCGAGCTTGAGGATTTGCAAAACCAAATTAAGAAATTGACTACACAGGTAGAACAAGTAACGAACAGACAGGAAGCATCTCAACACAATGATGAAGAAGATGAGGATAGAGAGGAAAAGGGATCGTGTAAAAATAGCAACATTGAGTCACCATCAAATGAATGTAACATAGTCATTAAAGGGACTATGACGGCCACACCTGTGGCGCATAGAACAAGAAGCCACCACCAGCCCACTAGTAGCCAACACACCCCACCCAGAGATAGAGAGTGGGATGCTGAGCATCCAGTAGGGGGCAAGCCAAAAAGGACGGGTGGATATGACCTCAGTGCCCTCTCACCACTCCCAATTAACAGAGCAGCAGCACAGTATGACGACGATAATGAAGAAAGCGATATGGCACGCGCACAACTGATGGCAGGGAACGCACTTAACATGCCCCTAATACATGGTACTGGTGGTGTACAAAAGTATCAACCTTGGAATCACAGTGACATGACGGCTGTGTTGGCAAAGTTGCCCCCCATTACGTCAGGGGGAGGTAGATGGCTTACAAAATTGATGGCATTATGTCATGGCACCACCTTGGCGGTAGGGGACTTACGATGCCTTTTGGATCAAATTTTCACTGTCTCACAGATGGCAGATTTTGAAAACGACGCAGATATAGAAGCATGTAAAAACGACACATTGTTTGTGACCGTCAGCACATCAATCTCCAAGGCCCTGAGGGCAAAGTTTCCAACTCCCCCAACAGTGTACCAAAATATTAAATTTCGCATTAAACCTGGTGAGACCGGAGCAAGTTATTATTTCAGATGTGCAGCAGAATGGGAACAGATGGTCGAAGAAAATAGTTTAAACAATCCAATCACTCGTGACATATTCAGAACTGCAGTAATGACCGGGGCTCCCAATGGTGTTAGGCAGGCAATGGAAAACAATCCTGACATTCCTGTAGCGAGTAATGAAGTGTGGGAAAGACATCTAGTTTTCCACATTGACAAAGCAGTAGAGAAACAGGAACATGAGGAGGAGGAGTTAGAAAAAACAAAACACCAATTGCTAAAAATACAATTAGAATTGGCAAAGGCCAGTAACAAAAAACCAAAACAAATGCCACAACGTCCTGTGAACAGTGACTCTGCCGTGCAGACTGGTACACAGGCCCAGCAGGGGCTTCAACCCATTCCCCAGTTCCAAACTTATGGTCAGGGCAGTGTCCAGCCATTCAAACCAGGCCCCGAGCCTATGAGACCGTGGGGAGGGTATAGGCCACGGGGTAATAGTGGATGGGGTAGGGGAAGATCTAACAGGAGAGAAGTGCGCCGGAGGGGTGCATGTTTTCAGTGTGGTGGGACTGATCACTGGATGAGAGAATGCCCAATGCTCGGGGATAGCCAGTTTACGGGACCACCTGCGGGGGGATGGGATCCTCATAGAGGTGGTACCGGTGGTCGTGCCAGGGGACCACAGACCCCACGAAACTCGGGGCAACAGCACCCGTCTCCCCACTCGATTCAGGCGCCCATGTACCCGACCTGGGGCCAGGGGGAAGGCGCGGGGGATTGTTGACGGGGCCCACAGAGAACAATCATGAGGGGTTTGGCTGAGCCTCTCATGAAAATCGTGGTTAACAACAGACCACTAACAGCTCTGGTGGATACCGGAGCAACATACTCCACAGTAACGAGGGGCACAATCACTGACAAAGACGTAAGTGATAAAACTATCGGAGTTATGGGGTTCTCTGGTGGGTTCGAACACTGGCCTCTAACTTTTCCCCTTACCACAAAAGTGGCAAATCAGTGCCTCTCACACTCATTTCTGTACTCCACAAATGCACCTGTTCCCTTGTTAGGTAGAGATTTGTTGATAAAATTGGGGGCAAACATCTTATGTTCACCGGAGGGTGTCACTGTCACATTCCCAGACGGCGCCAGAGTCAACTGTTCGCAGGCACAGAGTAGGCACGGCCACCAGCAGGTCCTGTTGGGAGGGCCTCTAAAGGAAATGGCCGATATATATTGGGTTGAATTACATGACTCTCCAGCAGGGGCCAAAGCAATGTATATGACTAATTTACCCAGGATCAAAGATTTGGCCGTCTATTTACCACCCATTGATCCCCTACATTGTACCCTTTTTTATGATCGAAATGATAATGTCACATATCAGGAAATGTTCCAGGATATTGAGGGACAGATGTGGACACTTAATGGGGATGGGCTGTATGTGGGAAAACAGGGGGTAGTAGTCAAGGTTGCATTAACTGAAAAACAACAGAAATGGTATGAAATGACACAAACAGCAGCACCTCACATTTCCATGGCACTGCATCCAGGCCATGAGGCCAGAGAACTAGGAGCCATGACTAAAAGGTTAGCATCAGTTACCGATTGGGAGCCCTATGACATTCCTGGGGTTTGGGTGTCGAACACATCTAACTCGTATTGGTTACCTGGGAAAACCACAGATATGGGCGTGTTGACACATCTCCAAATTAAAAGAAGCCACGGTCACGAACTAACGGACGGTCCCGGTGCTGAGCAGCTAATCAGCCGCCAGCCCGTTGGCCTCTGGTCACAAGGCCCAACGGATGTTGGCCTTTGTAAGATAGAGCCAGTCACATTTCAGTTAACGTCACTGGAGCCTATTTGGGTTCCACAGTATCCTAACAAAAGAGAAAGCGAAGAAGGCATTGCCCCAACTGTTAAAGGGTTGGTGGAAAAAGGTGTCTTGACTCCGTGGCATTCGCCATAGAACACCCCAATTTTCCCTGTTAAAAAACCGGGCACCGACAAATACAGACTAGTACATGACTTGCGTAGAGTAAACAGCATAGTTGCCACGCCAACAATGCCTGTGCCGAACCCTTACACCGCAATCTCAAACTTGACCCCAGCTCACCAATGGTTTACATGCATTGACCTGGCCAACGCCTTTTTCTGTATTCCCATCGCCGAAGACTGTAAATCGTGTCTTGCTTTTACATACCGAGGGTGTCAATACTCTTATAATCGACTGCCGCAGGGTTTCATTTTGTCGCCAGGAATCTTTAACCAAGTTCTTAAAGACCAATTACAACAGTGTGCGTTACCTGACGATTGTGTTCTCATAATGTACTTTGACGACCTTTTGCTGGCGGCCACAACCAATGAAGATTGTTTGAACGCCACAGATGTTATTTTGAAACAGTTACATGTCTCCGGATTTAAAGTCAGCAAAGAAAAGTTACAGGTTAGCAGACCGTCTGTTACCTTTCTGGGCCGTTTAATCACAGGCCAGGGCACGACTCTATCCGACCGCCAACGTGACGGCATTCTGTCACATCCAAAACCGCAGACTGTAAAGGACATGCTATCCTTTCTGGGCTTGACTGGGTTTAGCAGAAATTACATACCAATGTATGTAGCAGTCACCCAACCATTACGTGACATGGTGAAAGAGCAAGGTATGCGCAATGTTCAAGCAAAGTTGACATGGACCCCAGATGCTGAAGCAGCATTCATTAAGTTGAAAGGGGAGCTTTCACATGCTGCATATCTACACAACCCTGAATACAGTAAGGGTTTCTTTCTTGATGTATCTGAAACAGGAAACAGCGCACATGGTGTACTTTTCCAGAAGATGCCAGGCACCAGACGCGTACTCATGTACATCAGCGTTCTCATGGACACGATTGAGCGACGCCAGCCGGCCTGTGCCAGGTTCGCAGCTGGTTTGGCAAAGATCATTGAAAAGACGTCACATCTTGTGATGGGTCATCAACTGACAGTCCTGACCACACATTCTGTCATGTCCTTTGTCAATTCCGCATCATTCACATTTTCGCCCTTGAGACAGAGAAAACTGTCGAAATGTTTGACAGCGCCAAACATCACTTACACACATGACGGCATCAACATGGCTGATCTGTTCACCACGGGAGAGCCACATGACTGTGCACCCATCACTGACCTGGCGTGCCGTGTCCGTGAAAATCTGACCGCCACGCCGATTGTTGGACACTCGGACGTGATCACATTGTTTACGGATGGTTGTTGTTTCAGAGCTCATGATGGCTCTTTGGTCTCAGCTTATTCAGTAGTGCAGCAAACAGATGACGGATATATAACCAGACAAGCCGAAAAGATAACAGGGAAACAATCAGCACAGAGAGCGGAGCTTATCGCTGTTACACAAGCATTGAAAATCGCAGGCCAAGGCAAAGTCAATATTTACAGTGACTCAGCGTATGTTGTTGGTGCAGTCCATGTCGAGCTTGCTGTTTGGCAAAGGTGTGGCTTCGTCACCAGCTCTGGCAGACCAATAGCACACGATCTAGAAGCACGTGCTCTGTTGGAGGCATTGCAAATCCCAGAAGCAGTCGCCGTCATAAAGTGTCAAGGCCATTGCAAAACTGACAGTGTAATAGCAAGGGGTAATGAGGCTGCTGACTTGGCTGCCAAAACGGCTGCAGGCTATCAGGTGACCATGATGGTACAGACTGACAGTTCATATGTGAAATTGTTACCATCTTTCAGCAGAGAAACACTCGTGGCCGAACATGGCAAATGCACACCAGAAGAACTGTCAACGTGGACAGAGTATGGGGCCCTGTGCGCACCAGATGGTCTGTGGCAGGCCCCAGATGGCAGACCGGCATTGCCCATGAGCCTGTCACGCTCAATCATGACCCAAGCACACACTATGTCGCACGTGAGTTCAAAACAGATGATGAAAACATTGCAGTATTGGTGGCATCCCTTTCTCACTCAAATGGTATCAGGTTTTGTACTCTCATGTGAAATTTGTCAAGAGCATAACGTCAAGCCGTCGCTAAAACAGCTGAGGGGTGTATTTTCACTGGTGCATGGCCCAGGGGAGGAGATTGTTATTGATTTCACAGACATGGTAGAGAGGGTGCAAGGGAAAAGATATCTGTTGGTGATGGTTGACCAATTCACGGGTTGGCCTGAGGCTTTTCCCACGGGAAGGGAAGACAGCACTGCAGTCATTAAGTGTCTCATCAATCAGTACATCCCACACCACGGTTTTCCTCGGCATATCCGTTCGGATAATGGATCACACTTTAAAAATGAGCACCTAGAGGTTGTGGAAAAGGCACTGGGCCTAACGCATGCATTTGGGGCCGTTTATCATCCAGAATCGCAAGGGAAGGTCGAACGCATGAACTTAACACTGAAACTTAAATTGGCTAAAATCTGTGCACAGACCAAATTGACATGGCTCGCAGCTCTTCCATTGGCTTTAATGTCTGTACGTTCGTCTGTCAACAGAATCACTGGCTTTACACCTTTTGAATTGCTTACAGGTCGCTCATTTCCAGGACCATCGACGCCGCTGAAGCCAGAAGCCTGTGCACCACTTTCACACTGTGTTTATTATGACAAACTGACTGCTATGATTAAACATTTCTCCCAGCAGGCTCCAGTTGACATTGCCGAAGGGCCCATTCCGGCCCCGTCAGAGTGGGTTCGCCTAAAGAAGTTTCGCAGGAAGTGGAATGAGCCACGCTGGACTGAACCCCTGAAAGTCACAGCAAGGACGTCACATTGTGTTCGCCTATTGGGGAAAGGCGACACCTGGTATCATTTGTCATCTTGTGTTAATTGTGATCCACCAAACAGGTCGTTGGCTGAAACTGCGGTGGACCTGAGGATTCAGGTCCAAGAGAGGGAGGGTAACAGCGAAGCAGAACCAACCACAGGGCCATTACAAATTCTGTGTAAAAAAGTGACATTTTTTCAAGCCCACAGGGTGAACCTCTAGCACATTGTGTAAGTGAGGATTGTGCATACAGAGCAGGTATTGCAGTGACATTTAAAATCAGGTACGGAGTGGAGAAAGTGAAGCAGCAAAACAAAAGAACAGGTGATTGTGCAGTAACTCACGAGGAAGACGGTAGAACTATTTTCCACTTAGTCACTAAAGCAAAATGCACGGACAAACCAACCTATGACGATCTCACAAAAAGCTTAACACAGATGAGAAATTGGTGTGTCGAACATAAGGTGAAGAGTGTGTCCGTACCCCGGCTGGGGTGTGGATTGGACAAACTAGATTTTCAAAAAGTCCAGAACATACTGAAACAGGTGTTCGAAGGAGTACAGATAGTGATAACTATATACTCATTATAATCAAGAGGTACGAATATTTTAATCATTTATACAATCATTTTTCATATTCAATCATTTTATGCAATTATTTTTCATACTCATTATTGCTGTGGTAATTTTCATATTCTCATTTTTATATTTTTAATCATTTTTACATTCATTATTGCTATTGTGATTTTTATATTCTCATATTCATTAACGCATGACCACTTATTCCTTACAGTCAAGTACATTTTGTGTGATTTTAACTATACATATATTTTCTTAATCGCATATTTTCATTAAGTATACTGTGTGTTTAACCATTTCAATATTCAAGAGTGTTTTATTGTTCCTTTAAAGTCCAAAAGAGGGAAACGAGATGAGGCTGTGGGAAAATGGGAAGTGTGCGGGAGTACTCCTTGTCATCACCATCATCATAGTAGGAATAATTTTTAGCCTAACTGAGGGTCAGGAAAGCAACAACACCACCTCGAAACCGAGACACAAAAGAGCCAGAGCCGATATGAGGTTACCATGTGAACAACTCGTACTTAACTATGTTTGGGGCAAGACCACATCATTTACTTTCGACCTATACGCTGTCATAAATTGTGGGGGAAAAAATTGTTCATGGAGAGGGTACGAGGTATATGTATGTATGGACGGGAATATGGACAGTGTTTGTAAGGCGTACAAGTCTAGGCAAACCCATAGGGGTGAATGGTGTCCGTCATGGAATAGTGTAATAGCATATACCGGTGGTTGGGCCCCGAAAGAACCCAGTCTTTGGACCCGTACCTCGGCAAAATTTGATTTTAAAATGCAAAGAGATTACAGTGCAAGCCAAAATCCACTCACCCTTTCAATATCCACCAGAACGGGATCAGTAAATTATACAGGGGAATTTTTCCTTATAATGGGGGTGAACATGCAAGGAACGGATAGAAAGGCAGTAATAAAATTTGTTGTGAAGAACTCACATGAGGAAGAAAGAAATGAGACTGTAGCTGAGCTATTATCGGTACAACAAAAGAATGGAGTAGTAGAAATAGATTACACCATGTTAAAACCAGAAGATATGATAGAAAGAGCCACAGGGTATGGGGAGAATAATTTGTGGCTGGAATGGATAATTACCACAGCCAGAGAACAGAGAATAGATGATTGTGTAGGATGTGCTAATGCAAGACCCCATTTATATACTGAACCAGCACCGTTGTACCAAAACGATAAATGGGGGTATGAGTGTATGCTGGCACTGACAAGAATGGCCAGTCCAAAAAATTGTAGTACACTAGCAGCAATATTCCCACCAATAACCAACCGTTCAAAGACAGGTCCATTTACACCACAGAAAGCAAATTATACATGTTATGATATTACACGTCAAATACCAACCATCAACCTGGGGGAGATAAACAAGGAGTGGTGTGATCAGATAATAGTAGATAATGGGACAAAAATAGGAACCTGGGCTAGAGCTGGATTGTATTATTATTGTGGCGATCGAAGATTGTTTACTAGGATACCCGAGGGAGGAAAGGGAGTGTGTGCTATGGTAAGATTGGGAGCCCCGATAACCCTGATAGGTGACAGAGCAGTCAGAACGGAAACCATGAATTCAGCAACTTTGGCTAGAAGACGTAGGAGACACATCCTCAAAAAGAGAGCAACAGATTCAATTATTGATTTATCATTGAATAGTCCAACGTATATCGACGCGATTGGAATTCCACGAGGAGTGCCAAATGAATATAAACTAGCAGACCAAGTGGCAGCAGGTTTTGAGAATATACCAATAATAGCTGCTATTTTTCCAGTCACCCCAAACAACAATGTAGATAGGATTAATTATGTGCATTATAATGTGATGAGATTAGCAAATATGACAAGGGATGCCATTGATGGTTTAGCAGAGCAACTAGCGCCAACTTCCCTGATGGCCATCCAGAACCGTATGGCTCTGGACATGCTGCTGGCAGAGAAGGGAGGCGTGTGTTTTATGTTTGGTGATCTTTGTTGTACTTACATCCCTAATAATACCGCTCCAGACGGATCAGTGACCAGGGCATTGGAAGGATTGAAAACTTTGTCTATTGAAATGAAAGAACACTCTGGAGTTGACAGTCCGATTGGGGACTGGCTAGATAAGGCGCTGGGTAAATGGAAATCCCTAATGATGTCAATTGTTGTATCAATAGCTGTGTTCGTGGGAATTTTGGTAACCTGTAGATGTTGTTGTATTCCCTGTATCAGATCACTGTGTAATCGATTAATCGTGTCGGCTATAGAAAGAAAAGATCTCGCTCCTCCCCCTTACAGTATGCCATTGCTGTCTGGCGACCAATTAATAGACGACGATGAGGGTGATGACAACGATGAATGCAATTATGTGTGACCTTTTTTTAAAGGTCAAGAGAGGGATTGTGGAATATTCCTTCATATGCTTCCTATGCAGTATTATTTCATATGCATTATTACTTTTAGAAGTGTTTTATTATTCTATTACTTGCGTACAATAAGGGCTGATACTGTGTACTTGAAAGAGGAAGTGTGGGTGTAGCATGCAAAAGAAAGAGGAAGTGGCAGGAGACAGCTCAGGTCTCAGAATATATGCATGGAACTGAAAAAGATGCACACACACATTACATTGTCTGACCTTTTAAACTATGTTGTTGCTGGGTAGAATTGGGGTGTGTGAGTTGTCATTTGGTGTTTTGCAGAAACTCAGAGAACAATGGACTAAGAGCTGATTGGACTAATACCAGGCAACACGTCACCGGTCCACAGAGAAGATAGACGGCGTGAAATAACTATAAATATGATGCGGAACTGTTTTCCGGGGTTGTTTTCTGTAAAGACACTTTGTCTAAGCAACCCAAAGGCTGTTGTATTTTTGAATCTTCTGATCAAAAAACTTCAAAATTTACTTTGACTGGCCTCCCTCCAATTTTGAACACGCAAGAACACATTTAGAATGTTCTACAAGACACACAGTGTTGCTTCTTTGCATGCATCAAACGAATTGTTTCTGGCTATATGCATCCATGCATCAGTTTGAGAGGGGTGGAAATGGGACACTTGGGTGAAACAAAACTGCCCCAAAAGTACCCCCACCCACTTTAAATACAGTTTTTTTCTAAGTCAATTTGGTACATTTCTCAGATCCGATTTGAAATTCTCAAAACTTCTTGTTCAATCCTTACATCCTTGTGTCACTTGTGCACATCAAACAAGCATTTTCTCATTTCTTTGAACAAGTTGCAAATGCTTTGGTATATCCATGCAAATGATTATGACACAATTCTGTGCAGATTCCTACATTATCAATTGCTTATGTCATGTTGATCAAAATGCATTATAATGGGTCTCTGTTGAATAGTATAATCCCCCACGACATTTAAGCACTAGTTTTACAATATACAGTAAGTATACTTCAAGTAAACAGTGGCATTTTATTTTACTCAATTTAGTGTTTCGCATTACTATATTCTTTCCACATAGGACTGCAAGACAACTTCACTGGGTTGCAGACGGCCCCTTTTCACACCTAAACAGTCTTTTGACACTCTCTACAGGGATCTCATCCCTGAACAAGAGAGGGGGCAGATTGGAGATGACCTGCCAAAGTACATGTTAGTTTGGGACAATGTCAGTTTCCATTGCTCCAACATCATCAGGCAATGGTTTGCGGCCCGCAACAGGATGCTGGTGGAGTTCCTCTCACCCTACTCAACCCCGTTGAGGAATTTTTCTCAGCATGAAGATTAAAAGTATATGATCGCCAGCAGCATACACAGATGACCCTTCTGGCTGCCATGGATGTAACGTGTGATGACATCACAGCTGATGCCTGCAGAGGCTGGATTAGACACTCTGAAAGATGATTTTCACGCTGTATCGCAAGAGAAGATATTTGTTGTGATGTGGATGAGAATCCGTTGCCCAAAATATAGGGAACGTCAGGAGGTGTAGGAAGACTGCACTGTAATTCCACTGCACTGCATGTACAGTTTACCCTAAAGAGATTGTCTTATGTTCAGATTTCTACATTTGTTTGTGCTATGCAGTGCTGTCTTTTCCTGTCTGCATCGCAATGACACTGTCTGTCAATAAATTATTGTACAAACAGTAAAAGCGTTAACGTGAATCATGTGCCGTCTCTTGCAATCAAACAATCAAAACCAGAAATGCACTTACTGTTTTGCAAATGTCAAGGATGATTCGAGAAATGCTCCACTCATCACTCTCAGGTCACTCCGCTGCACACGTCTGATCACTTCTTTGTCGCCCCTGACCTCACCGCTCCAGACAACGCAGATGTCTTACCGCTGGTCACTTTCCGGCGCTACCTACGGTCCCTCCCTCCTGCTTTTCCTCTGCTGTCTTGTCTGCACACCCCCCTCTGAGGAGCTCTCTCTTTTGAATACCAACAGTGCCACAGACACTCTGTGTTCCACGCTTACATCCTGCTTAGACAACCTATGCCCTCTTACATCTGGACCAGCCCGTGCATCCCTGTCTGCCCCCTGGTTATCGGATGTACCACGTGAGCATCGCGCCAGCCTCCGGTCAGCTGAGAGAAAATGGCACAAGTCAAAAGACCAAACTGACCTCTCTCTCTACCAGTCTCTCCTCTCTACTTTCTCCATTGTCGTCACCTCTGCAAAAACTGATTATAACCACTCGAAGATCAGCAACTCTCCTGACTCTCGCACACTCTTAAAAACCTTCTCTGCTCTCCTCTGTCCGCCTGCTCCCACACCTTCATCGGAGTTAACGGCTGATGATTTTGCATCGTGCTTCGTAAAGAAAACTACCGCCATCAACAGCCAATTTTCTACACCACCATCACCCGCCTTTTCTCCTCTGTCTGAAGCTGATGTTTCCAAGGTCATTGGTTCCAACCACCCTACCACCTGCCCACTGGATCCCATCCCCACCCATCTCCTCGACGCCATCTCTCCAGCAGTTGTGTCTGGTCTGACCCACATCATCAACTCTTTGCTCACCACTGGGACATTTCCCACTGCGTTCAAAGAGGCCTGCATCACACCGCTACTGAAGAAACCCACTCTCAACCTTATATTGCTAGAACACTACAGGCCGGTGTAGTGTGTGAAAATGCATATCTTCCGTCAAAATGTAGATGACTGATTTTAACCTCTAATTCTTTTCTGTCTTCTTAATTTTTTTTTTACTTACCTCACTATTCTTAGCTTTGTATACTGTGCTAGGCTTTAATGGACTGGATTTAATAAACTTATGCATTTTGTTGCCTATATTGTTATAATTGCTTCCAATGTTTCCTCTTCTGTAAGTCGCTTTGGATAAAAGCGTCTGCTAAATGACTAAATGTAAATTTAATGAAATGTGTAATGTCATGCGTAATGTGTAGTGTGTGGCCTTGAAATTTTAGCATGTCTACGTAATCATGAATAAATGCTTCTTGAGACACACAGTGTTGCTTCTTTGCATGCATCAAACGAATTGTTTCTGGCTATATGCATCCATGCACCAGTTTGAGAGGGGTGGAAATGGGACACTTGGGTGAAACAAAACTGCCCCAAAAGTACCCCCACCCACTTCAAATACAGTTTTTTCTAAGTGAATTTGGTACATTTCTCAGATCCGATTTGAAATTCTCAAAACTTCTTGTTCAATCCTTACATCCTTGTGTCACTTGTGCACATCAAACAAGCATTTTCTCATTTCTTTGAACAAGTTGCAAATGCTTTGGTACATCTATGCAAATGATTATTACACAATTTTCTGCTGTTTCCTATATTATCAATTGCAGGTCCGTAGCCAGCCAGCTGATAGGGGAGGTTTTATTTTTTCAAAAAGTGGACCTTTTTGCAGTTTTCTCTTCCTTTTGTATTTAATATTGAGGTTCAAATACTTAATACCTTTTATGCACTAATTTCTGCTGGTATCTTCTAGCTTGTCTGCTGGTATCTTAACCAGCACGCTTTTTGATGCACCTAAAATATTGATTGCATTGTTGTCAAATTGCTTCCTCATGTAACACTTTTGTCAGTCCATACACAGTTCATAAGTTTAAAGAATAGACAGAATAGATTTAATGAACTTTACTGAAATATTAATAATAATTCTTATCATCATAATTTCTTGACTCTCTGTCAATGCCTCTTTGCTATGTTTTATTATTATAATTACGCTACGTTTATATTGTAGACCAGGGGTCCCCAAAAATTAGGTACTACTTGAATTATTGTGGAGATTTAATTATGATTTGAAATGTATTTATGATGCATCCTAATGGTATAATAGTTTATTAACAGTTAATAGTTTAGTGCTACTCAAATTCAAAACATTTTCTTATGCATATTAATTAACCTTTCTCTTTCCCAACCGCTTGGCCATTTTGTCGTCTCTTTGAAATCTTCAGATGGTTCGCGCGTCAGTTCTATCGCAATGGCATGTTATGAATTTAACAAATTATTAGGCTATGTGAGTAACTTAGAGAAATTTGGGCTGAAAGCCAATATTCTGACGCTCGCTCACGGCCCTACTAGAGCAAGCTCCTGATTGGTTAACGCTGAGCGAATTTTCGCCAAAGTTCAGATTTTTCAACTCGCGCGAATCACGCAAACGCTCAATTTGCGTCATTCACGCGAATCGCGTCCCAAGTAGGTCATCGCATCTTTGCATTGACTTAACATGTAAGCTTCATTCGCGTTTGGTGTGAACACACTATAAGTCATTAATTTGAAATAAAAACATACACAGAGGTGAAAATATGTACAGTAGTATTGTAGTTGTGTGTCACCCCAATATCCAATCCTGTGACTTCTGTCCACTGTCAAGACAATGTGCAATATTCCTAAGATTTGGGTAAAGACAAATTAAGAAAGAGCCATGAGGAGTCCTATGTTACAAAGCATATGTAACATCATATCATATGGCCATAAATTAAACCAGCATTGTTACTCCTCTGCTCACATCCACTTGAGTCAATTTAGGACGTCCTAATCCACAAACAGGCCTGATTTTGCTTTGCTGGTTTAATCTATTAATATAGAAGTTTCTATCTAGAACAATGCAACAGCATGTCTACATTACATGCCATAGGAACGTGGCAACTGTAAATCAATAATAACACATATTCTCACAGCAAAAGAAAAAGACAGTTGGAACAATGCAACCGCATGTCTACATTACATGCCATAGGAACGTGGCAATTATATCTTAGCTGTGGACCTAAAGATGTCTCTGTACAGGTCATCTCCAAAACCAGACTCATGATTACTACACAGGGAGTCTAGTAGGAGGATCTCTCTTAAGAGTGGCTTCAGTACCTATAGGGATGCATAATCATGGTTTAGCTAGGGAGTACAGAGAGTGTTATGACAATTACATTTAATTTGCCTTTGCTTTATAATATAGAGGGTAAAAACACCCCAACATAAAATAACAATCATAGTCAATAATAAGTAGTCAAAGCTGTATAAAACGTGATACGCAAATGTTTTTTGTAAAATCTTACACATAATGTTCTGGGCCGGCAGCTTTTGTCCATAGAGGGAACACAAGTGCATCCTTCATGTCAGCATCATCCTAAAAAACACAATTAACAAATATGAAAAATTATTTTACTTCCGATGTCAAATAGCATGATTTATGCATTCAATACTCACTGGAAAGTAAGCTAAGGGATCTACACTGTCTTTCCATGTAGTAACAACATGCATATCAGCAGGATATATGTCTTTGCCCTGTGAGAGCAAATGGAAATATTAAGACTACCACTTGCCATTCATATTAGAAATCAAATAATAAAAATAAAAGTATAAACTACAAATAGCTGATTTAAAATCATGTGAAAAAGATATATACATGCGCTCGAGCATCTTCATAAATGAGTTTCATGCAGGCATTTCCAATCTGCAAGAAATAATCAAAATAGTTAGCACATACACAAAAGTCTAAGTTCTTTCTACAAAGAAAACAAAGAGCATGCATTGCGCTCACAGCTGTACTTTTTTGGTCCATGAAAAATATCTACATGAAAACATTACTACTTACATCAGACTCCATTTCCCTTCTCAAACCCAGTGTTAAAAAATCTTCTCTTGAGAGGCATGTCACTCCCTCCTTCGCAATGACCTCTTCGGCCAGCTGCCCGGTGTCCAGGATGTATCTGAGCCGCAAAGGACAAAAGCAAGACTAAATGCTTCATATTTTTTTTTAAATAGGCAACTTGACTTTATAAAATGGATGTTTTAGTTACACAAATTGTGGATGTTACAATACAGGCTACTGTGGACAATTTGTTTTAACATTGATAGTGAAGACATGAACATCTACCAATTTGTCTTGTAGAACATTATGAGGCTTCATCCAAGGTTGAGCTGAATACTCATCTGCATCCCCCACAATTATATCCTCATCCACTTCCTCCATGTTCACATCTTCAGAGGTTTCTATGGGAATAAAACGAAACAATCTCGGTCTTGAATGGAAAATTTAATCGGTCTTGAAACTGCAATGGAAAATTACTGTAAGTTAGTGCAATTACTTTATCCATACCCATGCCTGTAACAGGGGCATCAAAGTCTGGCAAATCCACTGTTGCCTCTGAGCCACTAAGGTCTGTAAGGCATGCAAAATTAGATTATAAGTTAATGACACTGAATACAAATGCAATAGAACAATTACAACAATGAAATGACAGATGCAGGCGTCAAAATCAAGTACAGCGATTATCAGATGTTGATATAAAAGGGTTAATTGATGAGTTTGATATTAAAAGATGCTATAATATTGGACCACATGCAAATAAGGAAACATTACATTGTACTTCGCAATGCTTAGCAATAACAGACTAAACAAGGGCCATAAAGTGGCTTGATCCTCTACTGTGTTACTTACTGGTCACTTGGCGAATGTCTGTTGCACCAGAATGAGTAGAGGACTCTGAAACAGCTTAATTGGATAACACAAAATATTGGTACATGACAACATCTGTACAAGTAATATTTAGAACCAATTCTAAAGTGATATTGCAGTAATTCAAATATTACCAAGAACAGCCTGGTGGTTGATGTTCAGCACCACTTCTGTCCCAAATACCTTTTTAAAGGCCTCTAGTCTTCTCAAATTCTTCTGACTGTTGTAGAGGTGGATGATACTTCTCATGAGGAAGACGTGGGTTGATGGAAGGGTCATATTTAGAAAGTAGTAACATTTCTTTAATTTGCTAAAGAACTGCTCCGCAACCTGGCTATTCACTTTACCAGCAAGTTGGGCTACAAGACCAGTCTTGCGGAGAGCATCCCATTCGTCTTTTGAATTGTCTTCATAAAATTTGTCATTAAGGACATAGTGCTCTGCTGAGCCTGTAATTGGGTGGCCATGGCTGTCTGGAACTTGTTTTTTATACTAAGCCATGGCAAGGAGATCTTCAGCTTTCCTTCCTTTGCCATCTTTATGTTGCCATCTGTTGGATCAGCTAGATGACCTTCATGTGGCGTGAAGATTAACGTCTCAGGATAGCGAAGATTGGTGTGTGTGGCCAGTCCCTGTGCGAAATCATAGATGACTACGTTTGGTATGTGTTTTCATGAGAGGAGGACATCTGCAAAGTCTCTCGGACTCTCTGCGCGCAAACAACATTTGATGCTATACACAATTCTACAAGGGCACATGACCACAGCCCATCCTCCTAGGAAAAAAACATCTATGTCAGGCAGCAGTGGCAGTCACAAACATACCAAAACACAAGCATTTGTTTCTTACCAGAGGCACCCCAAATCTTTTCGAATACTTTGTCGTAAGTCTGTCTAGATTTCATCTCAGATGAAAGCCTCTCTAGGGGGTCACTTTTTGAGCCAATGGCATCAACACCACATTCCTTGCACAGTTTCCTTATCACAGATACCTAAAAAATGAATCAAAATACAGTTGAAACAAAAATACTTACATGCTACTTAGCCAAAGAAACACTTCACACTAGTCGCAGAAATTAAAAATTAAATCAATTTGACCTTTTTCTTATGAAGCTCATTTTTAAGTCTATCTTCAGAGACAGTTATTTCGCAAAGCTCAGCTTCTTTGGGTTGGTGGATTTTTCGGAACTCTGTATTAAGGCATTGACTGGACTTGCGTGTATTTCTTCCAATCCATGGTGCCCAAAAGTGGTAATTGGGGTGGACAGTGAAGGGATTGTCCCTCTGTTCTTAAATAACAACAGCTAAATGTTCAAGATTGTAAATAGCATGCCAAATGTCAAAAAGAGGCACATAAAAGCAAGAGAATTACTTTTTACAAAGCCACGACCAATCATTTGTAGGGCCAGTTTATCCCAAAAGTCATCCATATCCATGTGTCCATTGAAATCCTTTGGTGGTGTTTTGATGTCACTCACTAACAACATACAGAAAGTAAAGATATTAAAAATCCGACCTGTATAATTGTCACGGTGTCGTGCCGGAGAGAGACAGACGAGAAGCCAGATATACCAAATTCGGTTACTTTACTGAAACACAGACTGATCACGTACATACAGACATTCAATAAACGACAAGGGAATAACGGAAACACAGAGTATAAATAGTTTTTGGTAAGGAGCAATGATGGCTGGCAGGTGCGGGAAATGACGTGATTACAAATGACGGACAGGTGCGGGATCGAGAAATGAAGTCCATGGGGAAAAACAGGCAGGGAAACGGACGGGAGTGTTACAGTACACCCCCCTCCCCAAAGGCGCGTCCTCGCGCCAATGAAACACCAGGGAGGGGGGTGGGCAGCTGAGAGACTCGTGCGGGACATACAGACTAGGACGGGACAGGGAGTCTCTCAGCTGGCTTCCCCCTGGCTTGGTGTCAGGAGGCTTGGGCTCGGGCTGTGGGTCCGGAGGCTTGGGCTCGGGCTGTGGGTCCGGAGGCTTGGGCTCGGGCTGTGGGTCCGGAGGCTTGGGCTCGGGCTGTGGGTCCGGAGGCTTGGGCTCGGGCTGTGGGTCCGGAGGCTTGGACTCGGGCTGAGGGTCCGGCGGCTTGGACTCGGGCTGAGGGTCCGGCGGCTTGGACTCGGGTGTCGGTGGGGTCCGGCGGCTTGGACTCGGGCTGAGGGTCCGGCGGCTTGGACTCGGGCTGAGGGTCCGGCGGCTTGGACTCGGGCTGAGGGTCCGGCGGCTTGGACTCGGGCTGAGGGTCCGGCGGCTTGGACTCGGGCTGAGGGTCCGGCGGCTTGGACTCGGGGCTGAGGGTCCGGCGGCTTGGACTCGGGCTGAGGGTCCGGCGGCTTGGACTCGGGCTGAGGGTCCGGCGGCTTGGACTCGGGCTGAGGGTCCGGCGGCTTGGACTCGGGCTGAGGGTCCGGCGGCTTGGACTCTGGGCTATCCGGGGCCATGGAACGACTGGTGGGTGCCGGGCTCCCCGGATAGGCAATGTGCACCCCCCCAAAAAACATTTGGGTTGGCCCCTGGGGTTCCTTGGGCTCTGGAAAGGGGTCGGGCACGGGTTCGGAGGCCTGGTGAGGCTCGGGCACGGGTTCGGACGCCTGGTGAGGCTCGGGCACGGGTTCGGACGCCTGGTGAGGCTCGGGCACGGGTTCGGAGGCCTGGTGAGGCTCGGGCACGGGTTCGGAGGCCTGGTGAGGCTCGGGCACGGGTTCGGAGGCCTGGTGAGGCTCGGGCACGGGTTCGGAGGCCTGGTGAGGCTCGGGGACGGGAGGCCTGGTGAGGCTCGGGGACGGGCACGGAGGCCTGGTGAGGCTCGGGGACGGGCACGGAGGCCTGGTGAGGCTCGGGGACGGGCACGGGCGGGCACGGAGGCCTGGTGAGGCTCGGGCACGGGCACGGGCACGGGTGTGCATCGGGGCGCTGGCACGGGTGTGCATCGGGGCGCTGGCACGGGTGTGCATCGGGGCGCTGGCACGGGTGTGCATCGGGGCGCTGGCACGGGTGTGCATCGGGGCGCTGGCACGGGTGTGCATCGGGGCGCTGGCACGGGTGTGCATTTGGGAGGCCGGAGATTTTGACCCTCATGGCCTTCCATATTCCGCTGCTGCGGAATCTCGGGAGCGCACTCGAGCTGCTGGCGCTGTTGTGCCCGCCGACGTGGATGGCGCCGACGGGACTTCGTGGAGGAGTGAGGCGCGGTCCCGGAGTGAGTCAGAACGACCCCCATGCGGATGACCGGTACCGGACGTGAACCGCTCAAGCCGCCGTCCAGCTCCCCAACGCGGTTCACGGATTCCTCCCCCGGGAGAACCTGACTGATCATCTCCTCCAGGGGAAGGTCGTCCGCGTACGAGAGCAGAACGGCGGCGAGCATGTCGTCGTCCAGACCGGTCAAAAACACACGGTTAAGTGTGGGATCGTCCCAACCCACCCGGTAACACACCTCAAAAAACTCCTCCACGTACCTCTCCAGTGGCCGTCCTTCTTGCCGAAGACCCACCAGCTCGTCCACTGGAGAGATGTAGATGTAATCCATTGCGCGGTCGTTTATTCTGTCACGGTGTCGTGCCGGAGAGAGACAGACGAGAAGCCAGATATACCAAATTCGGTTACTTTACTGAAACACAGACTGATCACGTACATACAGACATTCAATAAACGACAAGGGAATAACGGAAACACAGAGTATAAATAGTTTTTGGTAAGGAGCAATGATGGCTGGCAGGTGCGGGAAATGACGTGATTACAAATGACGGACAGGTGCGGGATCGAGAAATGAAGTCCATGGGGAAAAACAGGCAGGGAAACGGACGGGAGTGTTACAAAAAAAAAAAAAAAAAAAAAAAAAAAAAAAAAAAAACAAAAAAAAAAAAAAAAAAAAAAAAACACAAAAAAAAAAAAACCCCCACACAAAAAAAAACAAAAAAAAAACAAACCAAAAAACCCCAACCCCCCACCACCCCCCCCCCCCCCCCTTAAAAAAACACAAACAAAAATTGACACCACTTCTTGAAAAATCTTGCAAAGCATTACTTCTACTAGAGGTAATGGTAAATTATTTAAGATAGCCTAACCTGAAGCATGTTTCGAAGATGTAGGCATAAAGGGAGGTCAAGAATGACACTGTCATTAAAATTATGCAGGCCATCTTTCCACTCTTGATACCTGTAGTGGATTCCAAATTGGTGGCAACATCTGAAAAATACCATTTAAAAAAATTAAGCCATACTACAATACCATTTAGGACATATTCAGAACTGATGTCATTATGTATTTTATAGATCCTATTGGAGCAAAATTACTTACCATGGATAATTCTTGTATTTGTAAGAATTTTGGCCTTTGATGTGTTGAGCAGAGGGTCTGATAAAGGTACATTTCCAGCACATCTGTGGCAGAACATCTCATCGTGAATGAGGCTGGTTGGGTATGTGCTTGAAAATGAAAGCTGACGCAGGTGCTCAGGAAGAGCTGCAGGGATGGTTTTGTTGTTCATGACATACCGAATCATAGATTCCAGCTCTTTTGTCGGGGGGTACAGTAGGCCTGCGTCATCTACACTTTCATGAACTGGACTGGTCTGATCTGTGCTTTGGACGGTCCTGAAAAGCTGATGCTCAGTCATTTTGCAATGTATTTATGAAGGCATGATCTTCTTGACCGTGCACAAGGACAATGCCAGGAGTTCTGCTTTACATCATATGTGACCATTATTCTTCCAAATTGGGCATAATTTGATGCATGTGGCTCATACACTGTTTAATTCCCTCCAAAGCATACGCAGACACAAGTGGTTCTCATGCTACTGGTTTATTTGAAGACTCTTCTCCATTTTTACCGTGAAAACTAAACAGTACAAACAACAAGATACAGAAATATAACATTAGCTTAACACAAAACAAAAGCATACGCAAAGTGCGTGCAAACAGACGTAATGGCATTTAACGAACACAAAATACAAGCAAATAAAACAAAATACCTCGTTGGCTGCATGCTGCAAAAAAGGGAAATAGTATTTATCATTCCTTATGAATGTTCAAGTCCTTTGTGACATTTAAGCCTTCTGAGCACAATGTCCGTGCCTACCGCTTGCTTGCATGAACTCTAAAACACGTGAAGTTCGCATCTGTGGCTTAACTCAATCTTTCAAAATAAAGGTACTGCAACTTATAATAAAATAAATATATATAAATAACAAACAACTTTAATCATTACAATAATTTAGAATTTAAGAAAAATAAACAAATTATATGCACATTATATCAATAATATAATGGCAGCATTTACACTCCCACCAAATGACACAAATTTTAATGTGGGATTTCTTTAAACACAATGGGTGTTGCTGGTGTCCATTTAAACCATTTAATGGAAAAGTTATTTTTGTTAACCAATTAGGATGTAGTTTCAAGTAAACATTATACCTCTTAATCTGTCTCAAGCAAAGTAACAACCTTCTGTACAGGCCTATCAAGGAACACAGTTTTAGTTGTTAGTTTCCCTTTTTTGTCAAATGTGGTGTCACTAACTAGCAATCTTAATTTTCTCACCCTACCATCTGACCCTGGATAGACTTCTGTGATTCTGGCCATCTTCCATTTGTACCATGATGTCTGATCATCTTGTAACAGTACAATGTCATTGATCTTTACGTTCCTTCTGTTCTTGTGCCACTTTTGTCTTGGCTGTAAGTTCAAAAGATATTCTTTCTTCCATCGAGTCCAGAATTCATTAGCCAAATACTGTACTCTGCGCCACCTCTTTCGGAGATACAGATCTTCTCTTGTAAATTGTCCAGGTGGGGGCTGAATGATTGTTGTCTTCATTGTAAGGATGTGGTTTGGAGTTAAAGGTTCAGGCCCAGATGGATCATTCAAATGTTCAGTGGTGAGTGGTCTGCTGTTAACAATGGCCATAACCTCATACAGGAATGTTCTTAAAGAGGTACAGTCAAGCCTTTGTGCCGATTTGTCAAGGATAGCAGTAAGAACACTTCTTATGGTCCTTATTTGTCTCTCCCAGACACCACCCATATGACTTGCTGCTGGAGGGTTCATAAGAAATTCACATCCAAGATCCTTCACTCTTTCTTGATCAATTCCTTTCATGAGTTCTGCAAACTCCCTCCTTGCTCCAACAAAATTCGTTCCTTGGTCACATCTCAATAGACGAACATTTCCTCTTATGGCAATGAATGCTCTTAAAGCGTTGATAAATGAGTCAGTTGTCATGTCATCAATCATCTCTATGTGTATTGCTCTAGAACATAGATAAGTGAGTAAAAGACCATATCTCTTGAGTTCCCTCCTTCCTTCTTTGACATATATTGGACCAAAGCAGTCAATACCGGCGTAAGTGAATGGTGGAGATGATTCCATTCTCTCTTGCGGCAAATCACCCATTTTTTGTTCTTCTGCAGGTCTTCTGTACTTTCTGCATTTGACACATTTGAAGATGTGTGATGAGACTACACTGCTGCATCCCAAGATCCACCATCCATTAGCTCTCAGTTCGTTCAGTGTCATTCCACGACCTTGATGATGTACCTTTTCGTGAAAGTGCTTGATAAGTAAAGCTGACATGTGGCTGTTCTTTGGGAGTATTGTGGGATGCTTAACGTGTGGGTGTAACGTGGCTTGACTTAGGCGTCCGCCGACCCTTACCTTCTTCATCTAAGAACGGATTTAACTTGTAGAGCCTACTGTCTTTGGTCTTGGCAATTTCTTTCTTTAGCTTCAAACTCCTTATGTCATCTGAGAATGCTTCCTTTTGAACAAGCTTGATGATGACAAGTTCTGCTTCTTTCCTTTCTCCAAGGCTTGTACTTTCCTTGTTTCTTTGCTTCACGCCTTTGAATTCTTTGATTTTTCGTTTCAGTCTAGCAACTGCTCTAACTCCTCTTGACCAGTCAGAGAATTTCTGTAGGCGATCCAGTAATGATCTGCTCTCTTTTGCCTTAGTATTACACACAATAGCCTTGCGAAGTTCAGGATCATCTACCTCAATTTCTCCCACATTGCATTCTCTGTCAGGTAGTTCCTTTTTCCAAAAAACATTGGTCATGTGAACCAATTTGAGGTCTTAAGTTGCTCTGCTGTCAAACCTTGAGCGGCGTGATCTGCTGGATTGTCCTCAGAGGCAACATAAGCCTATTGTTCAGGCTTTGTACTGGACTTGATTCTCTGTATACGATTGGCTACGTACACGTGAAAGCGTCTGGCATCGTTGTTTATGTAGCTGAGAACAACTGTAGAATCTGTCCAAAAGAACTCCTTTAGATCTTGGATTTCTATTTCATTTCGAAGCATGTTGCTTGTTTGAACTGCAACAACCGGTGCTGAGAGTTCCAGTCTCGGGATGGTTGTAACTTTAGTTGGTGAAACTCTTGACTTTCCCATTACTAAACTGCAATGAACGTTGTTGGACTCACTAATTGCTCGCAGGTAAGTACATTCACCATATCCAGAGACACTTGCGTCCGCAAAATGGTGGAGCTCATACATTTTGGCCTTGCCGAAACTTGAAGGTAAGAAACTTCTCTTGATTTACATTTCAGCTAAATTTGGTTAGTCTCTAATCCAGGACTCCCACTGAGGTCTTAAGTTCTCTGGAAGTTCCGCATACCAGCCGACCTTCTCTCTACACATTTGCTGAAGTATTTGTTTCCCCAAAAGAACAAACGGTGCTATGAACCCCAGAGGGTCATACATAGAGGCTACAGTAGAAAGCACACCTCTTCTTGTTAGTGGATTGGGTTTTACTTGTACTCTGAATTTGAATGAGTCAGATGTAATGCACCACTCTACTCCAAGAGCTCTTTCCATTTGAGGTAAACTCAAAGCCATATCCAGATCTTTGACTGTGTCACGTTCTTCTTCTGGTATGGTTGCCATCACACTCTCACTGTTAGAAACAAATTTGTGGAGTCTTAACCTGCCAGTGGAACAAAGTACTCTTGATTCTTTGATAAGCTGGATAGCTTCCATCTCAGTTTGAACACTTGTCAGACCATCGTCCACATAGAAATTTCTTCGAATGAAGTGTATGGTGTCCTCACTGTATTGACCATGCCCCTGCGTTGCCAGATGTTTCAGGCCAAAATTGGAACAACCAGGAGATGAGGCAGCTCCAAACAAGTGGACCTTCATTCTGTAAATTGATGGTGTGATCTTCAGGTTGCCATTCTCCCACCACAGAAATCGCAGGTAATCTTGATCCTCCTTTTTCACGTGAAACTGGTGGAATGTTTTTTCAATGTCACACATGACTGCAATGGAACCTTTTCGAAAGCGGCATAGGACACCTATCAACGTATTGGTCAGGTCAGGACCAGTGAGCAGATGGTCATTGAGGGATGTGTCCTGGAATTTGACAGACAAGTCAAATACTACATGTATTTTCCCTGGTTTCTGTGGATGATAAACTCCATGATGTGGAATATACCAAACTGGACTGTTGTCAATTTGTTCTTCAGGGACCTTCTCTGCATCACCACGTGAAATGACATCATCCATGAATTTTACATAGTCTTCATAGTAACACTGGTCTTTCGTCAATCTCTTTTCAAGACATTTCAGACGATGTATTGCACAAAATTTGTTATAAGGGAAGTTTTGGTTTTTCCCTTTTGAACGGTAATGGCATTTCGAAGTGACCATTGTTCTTTTGTGTGATGTTTTCTCTCATAATTGACAAGAACTTGAGATCTTCTTGGGACACAGGATCATCTTCTCCAACCCTTTCTGAGAAGTCTGATTCAAGGACCTTTATTATCTCTGAAGGAGTAATCTCTTTAACTTTAATTCGACTCACATAGTGCAATTCAGTTTTGTGATTGACAGAAGATTCCATATCTGGTATCACTTGCCTTACTACTATGCGATGACTAATTCCGATAGCGTCGCCATAGTCTACATAGTGATTCCAGTTACCAACACTGCTCCATCCAAGGTCCGTACGCTGTGCATAAGGCTGATGTTCCTGTCCAGAAACCACTTCTCTTGGAAGTAGCGTACAGAACTGTGCGACGCAATGCTAATAACCTTCACAATGTCTCACTGCTAGCAGCTGCCCCTTCTACTTTCCCAATAGGATTGTGGAACTGCCAATCTGCTGTGAACAAAGCTGATTTCATTACAGCTTTTGTTAAACATTCTGGTCTTTCCATTGTAGCACTTACAGAAACGTGGATCAAACCAGAGGACTCTGCCACTCCCGCTGCCCTCTCCCATAACCACACTTTCTCCCACAGCCCGCGCATCACAGGAAGGGGTGGAGGCACCGGTCTACTCATCCCCAAAGACTGGAAATTCAATCAGCTAACACCCATGTGTGACAACACCTCCTTCGAGTTTCATGCTGTTACTATCACCCACCCTGTTAAAAGTAATTTTGTAGTTATATATCGTCCCCCAGGTCAGCTTGGACATTTCTTGGAGGAGCTGGATGTGCTTCTTTCATCCTTCCCTGAGGATGGTACTCCCCTGGTGGTACTAGGTGACTTCAACATCCACATTGGAAAGCCACAGGCCGCTGACTTCGTCAACCTGACCGCATCATTTCTCCTCGAGCAGGTTTCCACATCAGCAACCCACAAGTCTGGAAACCATCTAGATCTGATCTTCACAAGGTACTGCTCCACTCATCACTCTCAGGTCACCCCGCTGCACACGTCTGATCACTTCTTCGTCACCCTTGACCTCGACCTCACTGCTCCGGATATCGCAGATGTCTTACCGATGGTCACCTTCCGGCGCAACCTGCGGTCTCTCCCTCCCTCCTGTTTTTCCTCTGCTGTCTTCTCTGCACTCCCCCCTCTGATGAGCTCTCTCTTTTAGATACAGACAATGCCACAGACACCCTGTGTTCCACGCTTTCATCCTGCTTGGACAACCTATGCCCCCTTGCATCTGGACCAGCCCGTCCATTCATGTCGGCTCCCTGATTATCGGATGTCCTGCGTGAGCATCGCGCCAGCCTCCGGTCAGCTGAGAGAAAATGGCGCAAGTCAAAAGACCCTGCTGACCTCTCTCTCTACCAATCTCTTCTCTCTTCTTTCTCTGTAGATGTCACCTCTGCAAAAACAGATTACTACCACTCGAGGATCATCAACTCTCCGGACTCTCGAACGCTCTTCAAAACCTTCTCTGTTCTCCTCTGTCCGCCTGCTCCCACACCTTCATCGGAGTTAACAGCTGCTGATTTTGCATCGTTCTTCGTAAAGAAAACTACTGCCATCAGCAGCCAGTTCTCTACGCCACCATCTGTCGAACCCGCCCACATCCCTGACACGTGTGTGCTCCCTGCCTTTTCAACTCTGTCTGAAGCTGATGTCTCAAAGGTCATTGGCTCCAACCACCCTACCACCTGCCCACTGGATCCCATCCCCACCCATCTCCTACAGGCCATCTCTCCAACGGTTGTGCCTGCTCTGACCCACATCATCAACTCCTCGCTCACCACTGGGACATTTCCCACAGCGTTCAAAGAGGCCCGCATCACACCGCTTCTAAAGAAACCCACCCTGCACTTCTAGAAAACTACAGGCCTGTCTCCCTTCTTCCCTTCATCGCCAAAGCCCTGGAGCGAGTTGTGTTCAATCAGCTCTCCTCCTTTCTCATGCAAAACAACCTCCTGGACAGCAATCAGTCTGGGTTCAAGACCGGTCATTCCACAGAGACTGCACTGCTCTCCGTCATCGAAGCCCTGAGACTGGCAAAAGCAGCATCCATGTCATCTGTGCTCATCCTACTGGATCTGTCTGCTGCCTTTGACACTGTCAATCATCACATCCTCCTGGCTTCCCTCAGTGCTATGGGTGTCTCTGGAATGGCGTTGCAATGGTTTGAGTCCTACCTCTCGGGTAGGTCATTCAGAGTATCCTGGAGAGATGAGGTCTCCGCGTCCCAACAGCTCAACACAGGGGTGCCACAGGGCTCAGTGCTTGGACCGCTACTCTTCTCCATTTACATGACATCCCTCGGCTCGGTCATTCAGAAGCATGGCTTCTCCTATCACTGCTATGCCGACGACACACAACTCTACTTGTCATTTCAACCGGACGATCCGACGGTCGCTGCTCGCATCGCGGCATGCCTGAGTGACATCTCGCTTTGGATGAAGGATCATCATCTGCAGCTAAACCTTGCAAAAACGGAACTGCTTGTGATCCCGGCCAACCCAAAGATTCACCACAACCTTACCATTCAACTAGGCTCATCAACGATTACACCGTCCAGCACAGCCAGAAACCTGGGAGTGGTAATCGATGATCGGCTTAACCTCACAAGTCATGTTGCCAGCACCACCCGGTCCTGTAGATTCATCCTCTACAACATTAGGAAAATTAGACCTTTCCTATCGGAGCACTCTACGCAAGTCCTAGTCCAGGCTCTTGTCCTGTCCAAACTGGATTATTGCAATGCGCTTCTGGCTGGACTTCCTGCTTGCACAATCAAACCTCTCCAGATGATCCAGAATGCGGCGGCAAGAGTGGTCTTCAATGAACCGAAGAGAGCGCATGTAACTCCGCTCTTCATCAGGTTACACTGGCTCCCTGTTGCCGCCCGCATAGAGTTCAAAGCTTTGCTCCTGGCCTACAAGACCAACACCGGATCTGCACCATCGTATCTCCACTCGCTAATGCAGATCTATGTTCCTGCCAGATCACTGCGGTCTGCAAAGGAACAACGACTAGTGGTACCATCCCAAAAAGGAAAAAAGTCACTCTCCCGTACCTTCTCTGGATCTGTTCCACATTGGTGGAACGATCTACCAGCTGCTACAAGATCAGCAGACTCGGTTGCCATCTTTAAAAAACGCCTAAAAACGCATCTCTTCCGTCAACACGTCGCTGATTGATTTTTCCTAATTCTCTTCCCTTTCCTTCTAAAAAAAAAAAAAACTTACTAACCTCACTATTCTTAGCTTTTTATACTGTGCTAGGCTTTAATGGACTAGTTTGATGCACTTATGTATTTTGTTGCCTATGTTGTTATAATTGCTTCCAATGTTTCCTCATCTGTAAGTCGCTTTGGATAAAAGCGTCTGCTAAATGACTAAATGTAAATGTAAATGTAAGTAGGGCTTGTGAGCAGTTGTACCCAATGAGCAGACCTACTTCGCAATCCTGCAGATGTGCTATCTCTTCTTGGAGGTGCTCTAGATGAGACCAAGCCTTTGCAGTTTCATTTGTTGGTATGTGAGTTCTGTTGGCTGGAATAAACTCTCCGGTATAGACTGGTGGTAAAGAGATCTTTTAACCAGAATAAAAGCCTCTGACTTGTAGGTTCTTTATTCTTTGAGAGCTTACCACTGTGGTTCTTGATGTCATAGTAGAGAGCTTCAGCTTAACTTGTTCTTTGCTTGCTTCCAATGCTTCAGCTACTTCACTTAAAATGAATGTTGTGTCGCTTTGAGAATCCAAAAGAGCATATACAAGAACTTCTTGTGTTGGTTGAGTTATGGATGAAATCCAGACAGGAATTATCGCTGCAGTTTGTGCGTTAGCTTCATCAAGTATTACTCTATTTGAAGTGACAGCTGTTGTTGTTTCTTTATGTTGTTTTGATTGATGTCTTTCTTGGTAGCTTTCTTGAGTTGTTCTTGGCTTTTCTTTGGTACGCTCATCATGTAGACAGGTAGGATGCATCTTATGGCACATGTCACAAACACTCCTGCTGTTGCAGTTCTTTGAGAAGTGACCAGATTTGAGACAATCAAAGCATAGCTTTTCAGCTTGAACAAACCTAATTCTGTCTGAAACTGCTTTTTTGGCAGAAAATGCATGATATGAAAGACTTTTCATTGGAACATGTAGTCAGTGTTTTTGCTCCAAAGCTTGGACGTTTTGGAAAGTTGGGCTTTTCAACCTCACCTAATTTAAGTGCTTGCAATGAAGTGACAGGGTTACAGGCAATTTTCACCTCTCTTGTCAGAAACTTAACAAATTGACTGAAAGTGGGAAATTGATTACTCTCCTCTTCTATTTCGATAACCTTCCGGTTCCATCTCACTGCTAGCCAATCTGGTAGCTTTAAAAGAATCTTCCTGTTTTCATTACAGTCATTCAAGATTTCCAATGCCTTGATATGAAACATGGCAGCCTCACAACTACGGAGAAAATCAGCAAACTCTCGAAGCTCAAAGCTGTCCTTAGGTCCCATCTTTGGCCATGCCTGGAGCTTGTCTCTATACGATTTTGCAATCGTAAATGGGTTTCCATATCGCTCTTCTAAAATCTCCCATGCAGCAGCATAGGCAGATTCAGTTCCGAGTAGGAAATATCCATCAAGTGCTTTCTTTGCTTGTCCACTTACATACCTACGGAGGTAGTATATTTTCTCTTTGTCTTGGATGTTCTTCTGGTTGATCAGTGTTTCAAAAGAGAGTTTCCAGTCATTGTATTTCAATGGATCCCCACTGAATACTGATGGTTCAGGAACTGGAATTCTGGTTGCACTTAAAGCACCTACCAGCACCTTCACAAGCTCTGCTGTACTTTCATTTGAGGAGGTGGTCACAACTTGTGGAACAGGAGATATTTTCAGGAAGTCTTTCTGAACTTCTTCTATGGCCGTCTCTTGATCATACACCTGCATTCTTGCTCGTGCTGCATTTAGACCTTTCACTGCTTCCAAATGTTGTATCTTTCTCCGTTTCTCCTCAAGAGTCTTTTGTAGAGCTGCATGTTCTACTTCCAGTTGAGCTTTAAATTTGGCTTCCTCTTCCTCTCTTTGCATTCTTCGTTTCACCTCTTCTGCTTCTTGTTCTAAACGGCGCTTTACGACTGCTGGCTCTTGATCAGCTATCTTCTTTCTAACTTGTGCTTCTAGGAGCTGAATCTCCAATTGTTCTTTATTTTGTTCTTGTAACACTTCCAGAACAGCTTGGCTTGCAGCAGCGTCAGCAGCGGCTTCTTGTCGCTTTACAGAAGATCTACTTGAAAGCACTGATGCACCTTTCAAGATGGAAGTGACAGAATCTGATTTACAGGTACTTGAATTGAAGAGAGAGCCTGCTTCCGGCCAGTCTTGTTCTTTTGCTTCTGGAATCGCTCCACCCAGTCGACTTGAGGCTTTGGATACAACAAAACTAGAAATCTCTACACACAGATCCACTCTTCGACGCGTGTCTTGATCTGGAGTTGTGATTTCGCGTAGTTCATCATAAACACGCTGGACATCTGCAGAAAGACCTTGAACATCGCCAATGAGATCATTAATCAGGTCATCAGGCAAAGTCTCTGTTGATTGTGATAATATCTGCTTAGAAGATTTAACATGCGTTCTCCATTTGTCATAAATGTAGTTAAACCTTTGTTGAAGTGATTTAATTCTTGCAACTTGCATTTCTCTACCCTTCTCTGTTAGAGTTCTGGTTCTTTTACTTCGTCTTGACTGCTGTGCATCTTCTTGGTGTGCTTCAGCACCTCCCACTGTGACTTGACTTTCTTCAGGTTGATCTTGGGAATTTGCACTATCACTGTCCCTTACCTGAATTGTGGGCGCACTTGGCTCTGACATTTTGAATCACTTTAAATTGACACAATATTTTAAGTAGAAAAATAATGTAACAAAATATTTAAATCATCCTTCAACCCCTGCTCAAATGTAAATGTCAATTGAATGTAAATACTCAATACTCAAAAGCAATTGTGATGCTTTCTGTAACGATATTGCACAGGAAGTTAAAATGTGCAAAAACAGCATATATCAGCTTGAATATTACTCTTCAAAACAGATTTTGATTTAAAATGGCAGATTACCTTCTCTTATTATTTACAAAACACTTTATATTGAAATAGAAAGTTCAATGAACCTTTAAATGTGTCTTTATATAGCAAGCTGCAATTAAATTGAGTAAATAAATCAAAACATTTACTATACACACAGTAAGATTTCTTTCCTCTTCAATGAATATCTTTTAGCAAGCTTTACCAAATATTCTTCTTAAGCCACTTCTTAGGTGTTCAAGTTCTTTATGTCTCAGAGCGTTGAACCTTGTAACTGTGTGCGTCTTCTTACTTCATGTGTGTGTGGTTTTCAGCTCATCTGTTAATACTTCGCTGACGCTCCACGCGGTGCATGCGGATGCTTCGTGATCAGCCCGCAGCTTCTACGAAATTGCTGCGTCATCCACTCGTGCCGTTGAACAGTCGAGTTTTCACTTTAATTCCCTCCAAAGCATACGCAGACACAAGTGGTTCTCATGCTACTGGTTTATTTGAAGACTCTTCTCCATTTTTACCGTGAAAACTAAACAGTACAAACAACAAGATACAGAAATATAACATTAGCTTAACACAAAACAAAAGCATACGCAAAGTGCGGGCAAACAGACGTAATGGCATTTAACGAACACAAAATACAAGCAAATAAAACAAAATACCTCGTTGGCTGCATGCTGCAAAAAAGGGAAATAGTATTTATCATTCCTTATGAATGTTCAAGTCCTTTGTGACATTTAAGCCTTCTGAGCACAATGTCCGTGCCTACCGCTTGCTTGCATGAACTCTAAAACACGTGAAGTTCGCATCTGTGGCTTAACTCAATCTTTCAAAATAAAGGTACTGCAACTTATAATAAAATAAATATATATAAATAACAAACAACTTTAATCATTACAATAATTTAGAATTTAAGAAAAATAAACAAATTATATGCACATTATATCAATAATATAATGGCAGCATTTACACACTGAAATGCACCTCTTAAGAGATGCCATTGTCGCCTTTGTTGCTACAGACAAGGGTTTGTTGTCTTGGGTGGCCAAGTTTGTCTTGTAGGCAATCTCTCTTTCTTTCACATCCAAACCATTTTAGCCTGACCATTTCTGTCAGGGTACTTTCTGAAAGAGAAGGATCATCAGCAAAGGACCCACAATAGTCTAGTGACCTGAGGTGATGGCATTTGTAGTGGCTTAATCCACTCCTCCTGGCTAAGTCGATCTCCACTTGACAGGATGGCAACTCACATCTTACATTCTGCTCCGCTCCCCAGATTTTGTACACAACATGGATCGGAACACTGGAAGAAAGAAAATGTTTCTGGACTGCATAGACACTGTTAGCTCGGTCTATGCAATCAGAATAAAGGTGATGGCTTGCTGTAATGTCATCCCTAGATTTTGTGTGTTTCCTCTCCAGATGTTTTCTTAAAACATTTTTTTGAATAGTAATGTGACAATGAGGGCAATTTGCTTTAACAACTATGCTGTTTCGTAGTTGTGATTTTATGAAGGACCTACTAGCAGTTAAGGGAGGCAGATCAGGAATGGTTGTCGATGTACTGGCAGTTAAGGGAGCCACATCAGGAATGGTCGTAGATGTACCGGCAGTTAAGGGAGGCAGATCAGGAATGGTCGACGATGTACTGGCAGTTAAGGGAGCCACATCAGGAATGGTCGTAGATGTACCGGCAGTTAAGGGAGGCAGATCAGGAATGGTCGTCGATGTACCGGCAGTTAAGGGAGGCAGATCAGGAATGGTCGTCGATGTACTGGCAGTTAAGGGAGCCACATCAGGAATGGTGGTTAATTTTCTGGAAGTCTTACAGCCTTTCAAGTGGGCCACAAAGTTGTCACATCTGATTTTTATTGTGGAACAGTATACACAATGGTAGTGTAATTGTAACACACAACCTAGACCACACCGGTGGATTGTATAATCTGAAAGAAAAAAGAAAAACAAAACAAAAATCACTTATTTTATTGCATTCCTATTTCATGTGATCAGCTTAATGCTTCAGAGAAAGACACAGCAAAATGTATGTGTTAAACTTATATGCAACGTGCCCTCACAATGTTAAAAAACTAAAACATCAATAATGCATCCATTTAACATAAACATTCATTACAACATTTTTTGAAAAAAAATCTATCATAAATTATGCTTACCTTCATGGACGACTGCCTTAGAAAAATGAAGCTGAAGATGAGTTTGTACTTTATTTTTCTTTGAGGGCTTGAAAAAATCAGAAGTACAGAAAGGACAGCGAAATAGGGAACAGCAGGAGGTGCATCTGTTAAGCGCAGGTAAGTTGCAACCTCTCTGTATAGTTATTATTTCTTCCCCTGAAGAGAGAAAGAGATGGGTGTTTTTAGTTTATACAAGTTTAGAAAGAGAGATTTTAATCTTCTTAAGTAGCTAAAGCAAACACACACCTTTACGAGATACAGGTTAAAAAACTAAGACGGAGTATGATAAAACACACATTAAGTGCACATACATTTGTCCAGATCGGTAAGCTATTTTAAGAAAACCGTATATTAAGATATACATTAGAGAATTAGATCATCATATATATAAGAAACAACTCAAACCAAAATCTACATTAAAACCATATTGGACCAAAGTTTTTAATGTGGGTTTTATCATGCATGACGTAAGTATGTATTATTTGACAAAATACTTGAGTGAGAATGCAGTTTAAGTCTTTTTACTTAGAGATTTGCATACATACATGCCTATTATAAATGTGTATTTTGTGTGTTCACACATCATAGACTGTCAAAAAATCACACATCTGTGATTATCCACTCTAATGTTGCTCCAGAAACCATGTGGATTATGTTTAAATGCAAGGATTAAACAGGGTCTTACCAGAAGAAGCCATGTCATGCAAGCTAAAGACAGACAACAAGATAAAACATAACCATTTAATTAATTTTAAAAGTGAGTGAGACAGAGCGGGTAAAGAGAAGACTAGGGGCAGCTTAACCTACACGTGGTTAGCTAAGTTTGAGTCGGACATAAGATATGATCTGACAAAATCAAGTACTTTTGCCTCTCGAAATAAAAGATTGACCCATCTTTTGAATAATTGATATTGCATCAATCATTTATAAATAATAAATGTTGCATCATTACAATACAATCTACAAAAATAACTTTTGCAGATTATTTAACATACTTCAATTCGTATCGCTTCTAGAAAGTCTGCTGGTAACATACATTTAGATATAGTCTGCTGTTCTGATATATGACTAGGCTCATATACTAATATACAGCCTCCCCCTACTGGACGCATGAGGAACAACAGGGGCGTAAAACTTATTGGGGCGTAAAACTGCTTGGGGCGTCTACCGGCTCCAGGTCTGCAGCCTCCCCCTACTCAAATCTGTGGGCGGGCCACATTCATTTATATATATATATATATATATATATACAGACCCGTCGCCAGACCTCAGTCTTAAGGGGGGCATATGAAATGCATGGGAGGGCACACTTATTATTAGCCTACAGTACGTATACTTATAATAATCGTATACTCTATTCGCGCAGCACGTAATCATCACCTTAAACAGAACCAACAGCGATAGCCTATAGCCTACACCACATTACATAGAAGCAATTGTATGAATATCCATAAAACACTTGACTATACAACATATTAGATGTAACACCAGTAGCATCTCTCAAACATTGCATTTTAAAGCAGTCAACAGAGAGATATGCATTGCCATGACACACACACACACACACACACACACACACACACACACACACACACACAGAGAGACTTTGAACCTACCGGTACTTTGAGTGGAGGCAGCGCTGTCCTCTCTCCAGTCCCTCCTGTCAGTACAGCGGGAGGCGGCGTTTCTCCGAGCAGAACCTCCTCATCAAAGTGTCCTTCCACTCGGACTTAAACTTGTGAGTGAGGTCCTTTTCAAAAGCAAGCTGAATCAGCTGGGCCTTGCGTTTGTGCAGCATACTGCGCCGATGCTCTGAGAAGACGCTTTTGAGCGTGGAAAATGAGTTTTCACACATTGCTGCCAAAATGCTGCCAAAATTTTCCAAATGCTGCCCCAGTCGCGGTTGCACTTGACCTGCCAGGCCCCTGGTCGGGCTCCACGGAGCTAGCATCAGGCTCAGCCTGTGGTCCAGGGTCTCCTTCTCCAACATCAGGCGTCGGTGTCGTTTCAATTGTGGCAGAGGAGACTGTTGGTGGGCTTTTCAACCACTTACGGATATCCATCTTCTTATATACGGTGATCTGAAGCGAGTAAGCGAAAACTCATCCAGTTTTTAAAAATTCGCGGTAACTGTTGAGCGGCTACACTGACGTAGGCAACGTCAAGTACGTAGCCTAACGTTCTTTTTAGTAAGGCCGTGATAGGCTGTTGCAGTGTAGATTCCCATCAATCAAACAAAATCACACCATTGTTTCTTTATATATTAATGTTTTAATGATAAAGAATGCAACATTAATGCAAAACAAAATTAGCAACTATGATAATATAAAATTACTGTATTTTTTAAGAGATCTGTGCCTCAAGTGGGGGGGCACAAGCATTTTTTGGGGCGGGCCCGGCCCCCTATGGCCCGCCCATAGCGACGGGTGTGTATATATATATATATATATATATATATATATAATCCCCTCCCCCGCATCATTCAGATGCGATGCTTCTTCACGTTGCTTTGAAAAATGTATTGCGAGAACTCTCTCTGTCTGCCCCACCCACGCACACACATACACAAATAATAAAAAAATAAAATCGAAATACAAACACAGAAAAAAAGAACAAAAACAATGAACAAAAAAAAAAACAAAAAGAACACATAACTCACGGCCTTATTCCTGGGCGGGGGGGAGGGGGGGTTAAATTGTTCGAATCACCCGATTTACTCACCTTTGAGTACAAATGTGTGTTTTGATGAACACAGGAAGAATGCTTATAACCAAACAGATCTCAACAACCTTCGACTCATGCAATGGTTGTCAAAAGTGCCCCAGAACTGTTTGCTGTCCTACATTCTTCAAAATATCTTCTTTTGTGTTTAACAGAACAATACAAAAGATAAAGTATTTTTCCTACTATGGGAGTCCATGGGCGGAAAACATTTGATCGAGATGGTTACTACTATAAAAACACACTTATGAAAAACGTCTCGGATAAATGGAGAGTTTTATGTAAACGTCATTTTATCACATGTCTGCTGCGGATGTCACTGCATGCCCTTACCTATGCTGGTGATGATGCAGGCATTCGGTGGTCGTCGGCTGGACATTGTTTATTGTGCACTTATTGGGAATTTGAAAAGTATTCGCTGTTAAAGTAAAAGTGTGATTTTAAAAGCAGTATTACACGTTGTAACACCACAGTAACAGCCTGTGTTGTGCGCATGCGCCATTCAGCGCTCTCGACTGCGCACCGCCGGATTAGCCTCGATCGTTTTACGCGATTATAAATAAGAACATCGTGATGGAAAGGTATGTTGTATATTCTCATTACATGTTTGTGAAATAAAACAAACGTTTATATTATAGTAACGTTATAGGCTTTAGAGAACAGAGGACTTTTGTGCAAGCTCGTGAGAAGCCTGAACAAAGAAGAAATAAAATATACTGAATCTAACATCTGATTTTAAATTCATTGTTTGAATAACTGTAAGGTTGTTCCTTATTATGTATAATATAAGTTATATGATAATAATATGATCGTTTTTAGACCAGAGGATTACAAGTTAAAGTTGATTCAGAAATGATAAATTAATTAATATTTTATTGTGTAGGCTTATATGTTTTTACTCATACTTTACCCTCGAATTAAACTATATAAAATAACCTGATTTTAATATGACTTAATCTACTGGCATATACATTAGGTCTCTGTCTCGTGTATTATGATCGATGTTTTAAAAACCTTTAAACAGAGGCGATGATATATTTCAGGGATATTGTCGAGATATAACCTGTGGCGTTCATGGGGCTTAGTGGTTAGAGCATCGCCAAGGTCAAGGGTTGTATCCCAGGGAATTGCACATATTCAGAAACAAATGTCTAGTACAATCGTAGTCGCTTCGGACAAAAGCGTCTGTCAAATGCGTAAAAAAACATTTATTTTCCATGACGCTGCGCAGGTGTCTGTTAAGTGATGCGGTGACGTCACCGTGACTGGCCCTTTGTCCCATAGACCATAATGTCATAGACATGTGGACACTCTACACTAGCATCAAGGCGATGAGTTGTGCATGGACGTTCACTTGTCAAAGAATGCAAAAAATATGCTTTTAATAATGAAATATTGAGAGATTGGTGTATTAGTAATGAATGCCAATCTTGTGTCTGTTTTGCAGTTGGTTGTGCATTTGTTTCATTGTGCTGTTTATAGATGAAGGTAAGCCCTGCATTTACCGATATTTGTCATGGTTCTGCCCTCTTTTGTTTTGATTTTCTGGTCAAGTGGGTCATGAGAGAGCCACACGTTTTGTGGGGAGAGAAACATATCATTGTCGATCAGGACATAATATGCGTTCTCTCCAGGTTGTCCTTTGCCGTGTTCCCTTGCCGTGTTCCCCTGCCGTGTTTTTACATTGACCTGTCTTGCCTTGCCCCTTGCCTACCCGATCTTGTTTGTCTGTTCGTGAGTCTTGGTGACAGATATGTGAACGTTTATTTTCTGGCATTGCTCTTTTTTTTTGTCTGTGGAACGCAAAGAGAAATCTCTGTGATTTGTCCATTCAGTGGAATATAGAGGCCAGTGTTGTTTGGGTATATCTTTTGTGTTCTGCAGAAGAAAGAAAATCATGCAGGTTTGAATTTACATGAGGATCAGTAATGTAATAATTTTCCTTTTTGTCAACATGAAATGGCCCGATTAACTTCATTTACCTGTAAATCCACTTTCTTTGTTTTGATTCAAACAGTACGTGTGCTTTCCATAAAAAGAACCTTTGTAATGGCTTTTCTTTTCAGAACTCATTATCGAACCCTCCCTTCCATTAATGCCTTACCTTTTACAACTCCATCAATTCCTGATAAATAAAATGAAGGCTCATATACTGTATCTGGTCAATATTTCTTATGTTAAGTTTTCTCTCTGTTTTTCAGTATCTCTGGAAAAAGTTGAGGGTTCTGTTGGAAATTCTGCAGTGCTGCCCTGTCGCTACGATGGACAATTACAAGACCTGACAGCACACTGGAGATATAATGACATCAAGAACGTTTATGACATACAAGCAGGCAAAGAGTCGGCTAAGGAGCAGCACCCGGACTACACGAGCAGAACTCTGGTGTTTTCTCACGAATTCGTAAAAGGCAATTTCTCCCTCAAGCTTGTGAATCTTCTACTCACCGATGAAGGGACGTACTGCTGCTACGTTATTGACATCAATTACCAGCAATGCACATATCTGAGTGTTAAAGGTACGATGAAATAAAAGCTTTTAAGATTGATTTAGTTAAAAATATTTTGTTCCAATTGCCGTTCTGTTCTTATTAAATGACATACTTCTAATTTTCTAATGTTGTTCTATACTGCACCTTATTAATCATCAACGTTTTGGTGTTTCAGAGACACCAAGTACAACAGGAACCAGGAGCGAAGAAAAGGCCGAAAGAATGAACCACGGACTTGATATAAAAGCAAATGAAATCGTAGCACTTTTAATTCCATTGTTATCTGTTATTATTCCTCTCTTCATTTGATTCTGTGAATGTGAATAGTTTATGAGCTTGTGCTTTAATAACTGCTGCAGTGAGCCATATCTTGACCAACTGGATCAGGACTATAGTTATTGTTCATGGACCAAAGTAATTCATATCACATTATAACATTATTATTATTATAATTGCACATTCCGCAGTGCCTTAAGCATATCTG
>CM074088.1:9179190-9256531 GCA_037178815.1 Barbatula barbatula | reverse complement strand
CTCCAAAGCATATGCAAACACAAGTGGTTCTCTTGCTACTGGTTTATTTGAAGACTCTTCTCCATTTCTACCATGAACACTAAACAGTACAAACAACAAGATACAGAAATATAACATTAGCTTAACACAAAACAAAAGCATACACAAAGTGCGTGCAAACAGACATAATGGCATTTAACGAACACAAAATACAAGCAAATAAAACAAAATACCTCGTTGGCTGCATGCAGCGAGAAAGAGAAATAGTCTTAGAACATTCCTTATAAATGTTCAACTCCTTTGTGATGTTTAAGCCTTCTGAGCACAATGTCCGTGCCTACCGCTTGCTTTCATGAACTAGTAATATAACATGAAGTTCGCATCTGCCGCTTAACTCAATCTTTCAAAATAAAGGTACTGCAACTTATAATAAAATAAATATATAAATAACAAACAGCTTAAATTCAAATTATTGTAATGATTAGCGATTAAAGAAAAATAAACAAATTATATACACATTATATCAACAATATAATGGCAGCATTTACAGTCGTCGATGTACTGGCAGTTAAGGGAGCCACATCAGGAATGGTGGTTAATTTTCTGGAAGTCTTACAGCCTTTCAAGTGGGCCACAAAGTTGTCACATCTGATTTTTATTGTGGAACAGTATACACAATGGTAGTGTAATTGTAACACACAACCTAGACCACACCGGTGGATTGTATAATCTGAAAGAAAAAAGAAAAACAAAACAAAAATCACTTATTTTATTGCATTCCTATTTCATGTGATCAGCTTAATGCTTCAGAGAAAGACACAGCAAAATGTATGTGTTAAACTTATATGCAACGTGCCCTCACAATGTTAAAAAACTAAAACATCAATAATGCATCCATTTAACATAAACATTCATTACAACATTTTTTGAAAAAAAATCTATCATAAATTATGCTTACCTTCATGGACGACTGCCTTAGAAAAATGAAGCTGAAGATGAGTTTGTACTTTATTTTTCTTTGAGGGCTTGAAAAAAATCAGAAGTACAGAAAGGACAGCGAAATAGGGAACAGCAGGAGGTGCATCTGTTAAGCGCAGGTAAGTTGCAACCTCTCTGTATAGTTATTATTTCTTCCCCTGAAGAGAGAAAGAGATGGGTGTTTTTAGTTTATACAAGTTTAGAAAGAGAGATTTTAATCTTCTTAAGTAGCTAAAGCAAACACACACCTTTACGAGATACAGGTTAAAAAACTAAGACGGAGTATGATAAAACACACATTAAGTGCACATACATTTGTCCAGATCGGTAAGCTATTTTAAGAAAACCGTATATTAAGATATACATTAGAGAATTAGATCATCATATATATAAGAAACAACTCAAACCAAAATCTACATTAAAACCATATTGGACCAAAGTTTTTAATGTGGGTTTTATCATGCATGACGTAAGTATGTATTATTTGACAAAATACTTGAGTGAGAATGCAGTTTAAGTCTTTTTACTTAGAGATTTGCATACATACATGCCTATTATAAATGTGTATTTTGTGTGTTCACACATCATAGACTGTCAAAAAATCACACATCTGTGATTATCCACTCTAATGTTGCTCCAGAAACCATGTGGATTATGTTTAAATGCAAGGATTAAACAGGGTCTTACCAGAAGAAGCCATGTCATGCAAGCTAAAGACAGACAACAAGATAAAACATAACCATTTAATTAATTTTAAAAGTGAGTGAGACAGAGCGGGTAAAGAGAAGACTAGGGGCAGCTTAACCTACACGTGGTTAGCTAAGTTTGAGTCGGACATAAGATATGATCTGACAAAATCAAGTACTTTTGCCTCTCGAAATAAAAGATTGACCCATCTTTTGAATAATTGATATTGCATCAATCATTTATAAATAATAAATGTTGCATCATTACAATACAATCTACAAAAATAACTTTTGCAGATTATTTAACATACTTCAATTCGTATCGCTTCTAGAAAGTCTGCTGGTAACATACATTTAGATATAGTCTGCTGTTCTGATATATGACTAGGCTCATATACTAATATACAGCCTCCCCTTAGGGGGGTGAGGAACAACAGGGGCGTAAAACTTATTGGGGCGTAAAACTGCTTGGGGCGTCTACCGGCTCCAGGTCTGCAGCCTCCCCTACTCAAATCTGTGGGCGGGCCACATTCATTATATATATATATATATATATATATATACAGACCCGTCGCCAGACCTCAGTCTTAAGGGGGGCATATGAAATGCATGGGAGGGCACACTTATTATTAGCCTACAGTACGTATACTTATAATAATCGTATACTCTATTCGCGCAGCACGTAATCATCACCTTAAACAGAACCAACAGCGATAGCCTATAGCCTACACCACATTACATAGAAGCAATTGTATGAATATCCATAAAACACTTGACTATACAACATATTAGATGTAACACCAGTAGCATCTCTCAAACATTGCATTTTAAAGCAGTCAACAGAGAGATATGCATTGCCATGACACACACACACACACACACACACACACACACACACACACACACACACAGAGACTTTGAACCTACCGGTACTTTGAGTGGAGGCAGCGCTGTCCTCTCTCCAGTCCCTCCTGTCAGTACAGCGGGAGGCGGCGTTTCTCCGAGCAGAACCTCCTCATCAAAGTGTCCTTCCACTCGGACTTAAACTTGTGAGTGAGGTCCTTTTCAAAAGCAAGCTGAATCAGCTGGGCCTTGCGTTTGTGCAGCATACTGCGCCGATGCTCTGAGAAGACGCTTTTGAGCGTGGAAAATGAGTTTTCACACATTGCTGCCAAAATGCTGCCAAAATTTTCCAAATGCTGCCCCAGTCGCGGTTGCACTTGACCTGCCAGGCCCCTGGTCGGGCTCCACGGAGCTAGCATCAGGCTCAGCCTGTGGTCCAGGGTCTCCTTCTCCAACATCAGGCGTCGGTGTCGTTTCAATTGTGGCAGAGGAGACTGTTGGTGGGCTTTTCAACCACTTACGGATATCCATCTTCTTATATACGGTGATCTGAAGCGAGTAAGCGAAAACTCATCCAGTTTTTAAAAATTCGCGGTAACTGTTGAGCGGCTACACTGACGTAGGCAACGTCAAGTACGTAGCCTAACGTTCTTTTTAGTAAGGCCGTGATAGGCTGTTGCAGTGTAGATTCCCATCAATCAAACAAAATCACACCATTGTTTCTTTATATATTAATGTTTTAATGATAAAGAATGCAACATTAATGCAAAACAAAATTAGCAACTATGATAATATAAAATTACTGTATTTTTTAAGAGATCTGTGCCTCAAGTGGGGGGGCACAAGCATTTTTGGGGGCGGGCCCGGCCCCCTATGGCCCGCCCATAGCGACGGGTGTGTATATATATATATATATATATATATATATATAACCCCTCCCCCGCATCATTCAGATGCGATGCTTCTTCACGTTGCTTTGAAAAATGTATTGCGAGAACTCTCTCTGTCTGCGCACGCACACACACGCGTCCTGCAATAATAATCATATAAATTTGAAATAGCAACCCAGAAATTGATCACAAGCATTGATTAAAACAATGATGACAATGATCACATAAAAAAACAGACTTAATTCTGCACCTTTGGCAATGGGGGGGGGGGGGGGGGGTTAAATTGTTCGAATCACCCGATTTACTCACCTTTGAGTACAAATGTGTGTTTTGATGAACACAGGAAGAATGCTTATAACCAAACAGATCTCAACAACCTTCGACTCATGCAATGGTTGTCAAAAGTGCCCCAGAACTGTTTGCTGTCCTACATTCTTCAAAATATCTTCTTTTGTGTTTAACAGAACAATACAAAAGATAAAGTATTTTTCCTACTATGGGAGTCCATGGGCGGAAAACATTTGATCGAGATGGTTACTACTATAAAAACACACTTATGAAAAACGTCTCGGATAAATGGAGAGTTTTATGTAAACGTCATTTTATCACATGTCTGCTGCGGATGTCACTGCATGCCCTTACCTATGCTGGTGATGATGCAGGCATTCGGTGGTCGTCGGCTGGACATTGTTTATTGTGCACTTATTGGGAATTTGAAAAGTATTCGCTGTTAAAGTAAAAGTGTGATTTTAAAAGCAGTATTACACGTTGTAACACCACAGTAACAGCCTGTGTTGTGCGCATGCGCCATTCAGCGCTCTCGACTGCGCACCGCCGGATTAGCCTCGATCGTTTTACGCGATTATAAATAAGAACATCGTGATGGAAAGGTATGTTGTATATTCTCATTACATGTTTGTGAAATAAAACAAACGTTTATATTATAGTAACGTTATAGGCTTTAGAGAACAGAGGACTTTTGTGCAAGCTCGTGAGAAGCCTGAACAAAGAAGAAATAAAATATACTGAATCTAACATCTGATTTTAAATTCATTGTTTGAATAACTGTAAGGTTGTTCCTTATTATGTATAATATAAGTTATATGATAATAATATGATCGTTTTTAGACCAGAGGATTACAAGTTAAAGTTGATTCAGAAATGATAAATTAATTAATATTTTATTGTGTAGGCTTATATGTTTTTACTCATACTTTACCCTCGAATTAAACTATATAAAATAACCTGATTTTAATATGACTTAATCTACTGGCATATACATTAGGTCTCTGTCTCGTGTATTATGATCGATGTTTTAAAAACCTTTAAACAGAGGCGATGATATATTTCAGGGATATTGTCGAGATATAACCTGTGGCGTTCATGGGGCTTAGTGGTTAGAGCATCGCCAAGGTCAAGGGTTGTATCCCAGGGAATTGCACATATTCAGAAACAAATGTCTAGTACAATCGTAGTCGCTTCGGACAAAAGCGTCTGTCAAATGCGTAAAAAAACATTTATTTTCCATGACGCTGCGCAGGTGTCTGTTAAGTGATGCGGTGACGTCACCGTGACTGGCCCTTTGTCCCATAGACCATAATGTCATAGACATGTGGACACTCTACACTAGCATCAAGGCGATGAGTTGTGCATGGACGTTCACTTGTCAAAGAATGCAAAAAATATGCTTTTAATAATGAAATATTGAGAGATTGGTGTATTAGTAATGAATGCCAATCTTGTGTCTGTTTTGCAGTTGGTTGTGCATTTGTTTCATTGTGCTGTTTATAGATGAAGGTAAGCCCTGCATTTACCGATATTTGTCATGGTTCTGCCCTCTTTTGTTTTGATTTTCTGGTCAAGTGGGTCATGAGAGAGCCACACGTTTTGTGGGGAGAGAAACATATCATTGTCGATCAGGACATAATATGCGTTCTCTCCAGGTTGTCCTTTGCCGTGTTCCCTTGCCGTGTTCCCCTGCCGTGTTTTTACATTGACCTGTCTTGCCTTGCCCCTTGCCTACCCGATCTTGTTTGTCTGTTCGTGAGTCTTGGTGACAGATATGTGAACGTTTATTTTCTGGCATTGCTCTTTTTTTTTGTCTGTGGAACGCAAAGAGAAATCTCTGTGATTTGTCCATTCAGTGGAATATAGAGGCCAGTGTTGTTTGGGTATATCTTTTGTGTTCTGCAGAAGAAAGAAAATCATGCAGGTTTGAATTTACATGAGGATCAGTAATGTAATAATTTTCCTTTTTGTCAACATGAAATGGCCCGATTAACTTCATTTACCTGTAAATCCACTTTCTTTGTTTTGATTCAAACAGTACGTGTGCTTTCCATAAAAAGAACCTTTGTAATGGCTTTTCTTTTCAGAACTCATTATCGAACCCTCCCTTCCATTAATGCCTTACCTTTTACAACTCCATCAATTCCTGATAAATAAAATGAAGGCTCATATACTGTATCTGGTCAATATTTCTTATGTTAAGTTTTCTCTCTGTTTTTCAGTATCTCTGGAAAAAGTTGAGGGTTCTGTTGGAAATTCTGCAGTGCTGCCCTGTCGCTACGATGGACAATTACAAGACCTGACAGCACACTGGAGATATAATGACATCAAGAACGTTTATGACATACAAGCAGGCAAAGAGTCGGCTAAGGAGCAGCACCCGGACTACACGAGCAGAACTCTGGTGTTTTCTCACGAATTCGTAAAAGGCAATTTCTCCCTCAAGCTTGTGAATCTTCTACTCACCGATGAAGGGACGTACTGCTGCTACGTTATTGACATCAATTACCAGCAATGCACATATCTGAGTGTTAAAGGTACGATGAAATAAAAGCTTTTAAGATTGATTTAGTTAAAAATATTTTGTTCCAATTGCCGTTCTGTTCTTATTAAATGACATACTTCTAATTTTCTAATGTTGTTCTATACTGCACCTTATTAATCATCAACGTTTTGGTGTTTCAGAGACACCACGTACAACAGGAACCAGGAGCGAAGAAAAGGCCGAAAGAATGAACCACGGACTTGATATAAAAGCAAATGAAATCGTAGCACTTTTAATTCCATTGTTATCTGTTATTATTCCTCTCTTCATTTGATTCTGTGAATGTGAATAGTTTATGAGCTTGTGCTTTAATAACTGCTGCAGTGAGCCATATCTTGACCAACTGGATCAGGACTATAGTTATTGTTCATGGACCAAAGTAATTCATATCACATTATAACATTATTATTATTATAATTGCACATTCGCAGTGCCTTAAGCATATCTGACCAGCTAGACCATGTAGCATCATTTGTTTCCGACGAATGAAAGTAAAGCTTTAAATGATATTTTGCTACAGTACCTGACAGCACTTAGAAAAAAAAACTGCTTTTACAAAAGTGACATTGAGATGACGTACCCTTTGAATACAAGGCTTTGTATTCATTAATATTGATTGAATATGGCTTATTTTCTCACTACGGTACACTACATGATTTTGTTAACCAAATGTCTTAAGGGGTTGTTGTTTAGCCTGCACTGTTTCTAGTGCTATGCAATAAAAATATAGAATATTGAATGTTCACTACATACAAGAAAATTAGCTATTTGGTCACACTAAAACAATGATTTGTTTATTTATTTATGTTTATTTATTTTATTTAAAACACCAAACTATTGTCAATAGATTTTCTCTTCAGTTGAACGAGAACAATTGTTTGTTTATTTATTATAATGATTTATATTATATTATTTAATTATCTGTTGTAAATACATATATATATTTACTTTATTTGTTAATTTATGTATCTCCTGTCTGACAAGTATGTTGTGACCTTTTTGTGTAACAATGCTGTGCTGACTAAATAGAGTGCAATGGAATAAAGTTGTTCTTGTGACTTCTATCTCCTGCTATTTTGTTTTGATCATATAGAATGCACAGAAGTTCAATAAAAAGCCTTCACATTTTTTAAACATGACTGTATTCAGAAAGATTGAATGAAATGTCTCTGGCCTTGCTTATGGGCAAGCCAGTTAAGCAGATTATAGCTTACTAAAATGTGCTTTCCAGTTTTAAATGCGATTAGCATGTGACGGTCAGTCAAGAGACCGAGTGTTCCATTTGAGACTGAGACTATATTGTCTGAATCAAGTTGAGCACACTCAGCTGTTTACTGAGAACCACCCACATGCATAAGAAAAGACAGACACGCAGTTTGTTTTTCATGAATGATAGGGTTGTGGCAGGATAAACCTATCCTTTATAAGATTGCATGCAACATTCATTAACTCTTTATTAAAACTCCCACAGCATTCCTTAAGCCAAAACCGAAGAGACAAGACAAGAGTTTCATAAAGCATAGTTTGTCATTTATACAAATATAGGAAAAATATTTGCATTGGAGTTTCTGTTAAAAAACGGAAGATATTAGGTGATCTTGGATCACTCAAAGTGTTTCTTTATCTACTTGTTCTTTTTTATTAGGCATTGCTGATTTTAAAGAATGATCTCTTTGTGAACAAACTTTGTTCTCATACCTCACAAAGGGTTGTGTTATCTTCCCACTTTGCATTAGTTTTGCTTATGGTATTTAAATTTTAAGGCGTGCCACACACAGCCTGTCCATGTCGCCATGACTTGATAATAGCTTCTTACAATATACGATAGGCCTACATTTCTAACATAGTTTGGTCTGATCTTTTGATATCTGACATCGATAACCATAGACACGGCAAGCGTTTACTCCTCCCTGTGATAAGGGTATTCATTTTCTGTCCAAACAATGCATTATTTTATGTTTTGCATTTAGTTCACCACTGCATTAGATCAGGTTAACTGTGTTGCAACCCACCCCTTTAGAACAATTGTCACAGGAAGGTTGAGATAATGAATCCACCATGTTAATTTATATTTCCAGTAGATGGCGCCATGTTTCCATGTCATTTTTGCATACAGCATTTGTATCTTGCATGACCACTGGATGCCCTCAACAACCGCTGACCCTACCATGTTCTTTTATGTAAAAGCAATGTTAAATTGATAAGAAAGTTGTAAGCTTACACCATAATGTCTTTAAGAGGTTAAATAAAACGTATTATTGGTACTTGTCTAATTTGTCTCAGTTGATAACGAAACTAAACTTATGTGCAGGAGCAACAAGACAAAGACAGCAATGGTGACAAACAATCCAGCACAGGAACGCGAACACGAGGGCATTAAAGGAACAATGAGATAAACAAAGGCAATGTGGTTCCAAACTCAGAACAGTACAAGCATGAAAACACAAGACATGGGCCTGCCATGATCTTGTCACATTAAACTAGAGGACAACTTACAAGAAGGACTGGAACATGACAGTATGAAATGTGGAAGAATCTCTTAGTGCTGTATGTCTTGGGCCAGTGGTGCCATTATAAACCAAACCTTTGTTAATCTGTGTCTGTAATTGTTGGACTGAAGGATAGATCTGAGAAGAAAACACAAACCCAGAAACATGATCATGTGCTGGTAGTGTTCAATGTGGTCTGTCAGTTTGCCTGTAGTTGGACTTCAATGGTCTGGGTGATAAGTCACTTCCTTAGTTTGAAACACAGTTGCATCTCAGTGTTTTTGTGATACGGATCGTGTTGTTTGATCATATATAAGCTTTTTATTTAAGAGAACATGAAGATCATATGGCTTTTAATCCGTAAGTATAAAAAAAAGCTGTTTGGAAAACTTTTGTAATACTTTTTTTTTAAATTTGTATTATTGATAGTTTCTTATTATATTTATCATAGATCTCTTCATATGGTGTCAAGCAGCAGAGACTTTAGATCAACTGACAGATTTGGGACAAAATGTGACTATAAACTGTGATCTGGATGAAGGAGACATTTATTGGTTATTACTGAAAGTACCAGATCCTCCTGTGATGATATTAGGCACTTTGCCAAAAACATCTTTATTCTTCAACACAACATTCAAACGCAAATATTCAGTACAATCTAAAAATCATCTGTTTATAAATAACATCACTGTAAATGAATTAGGAGTTTATTACTGTATGAAGACAGATACACCTCCTAAATTCAGCAGTGGCATCAGACTGCAGATAAAAGGTAAGTGCCTGTGATTTTGTTATTAGGCTATTGAAGAGCTTAAATATAACACATAACAATATACAGTAATTTTTAGATTTTACTTCCTAATTTTATTTACAGATTCATCTGACACTGAGATAGTCGTTCATTATATTCATCAGAATCATACAGTTGTGAAGTTCATTGAACAGAGTCAGACACACTGGATGATTATTATTCTCATATCTGCTCTGTTAAATGGAGTTCTGGTCATTGTGGTCATTGGTGAGCTATTAAATAGTTCATAACATATTTAACATCAAGTGATGTGACTTCATCTTTGAAAAATAACATGATACTGTTCTCTAGCTGGTGGATGTTTTCACTGCGCAAAAACTAAAACGCCTAAAGATGTAAGATCACAACAAACTCAACCTGTAGAACAACCTGAAGAGACAAAGAGCTATTCATTGGTAAATTCACAATGTTACGTAAATAATCTCTCTATATTATTTTTAAGTGCTTTATAAATGCTAATACTGGTTTATCTTTTATTCTTTCAGTACACTGCAGTGAGCTTTTCATTATTGTGAAGAGTTGGAAAAAGTTGGTCAAGTCGACTGAACCACCGCTTTTCCCCTTTATTTTATTCCGAACATGTAACGCTGACCTACTTGAATTTTCTGTGAAGTTTACCTTTATGTTTAACAGTACAAAGTATATATCACAGTATACCTGTGATTAAAGGGATAGTTTACCCAGAAATATAAATTCTTTCATTATTCGATCACTCTTATGTCATTTCAAACCTGTGTGACTTTCTTTCTTCTGTAGAACACAAAAGAAGATATTTTGTAGAATGGCGGAAACTGAACGCGATTGATTCTATTGACTTCCATTGTATGGGCACAAAACAACTGAGATATTTCTCAAAATATCTTCTTTTGTGTTCTTGAAGCTGTTTCTCTTCATGTCCACTCCTGTTCCCGTAAAATGTTTTAACATGCTTATTCATAATCTTGTTGACATATTTGCTATTTCCTGGATATTATAAAGCACGTTGCTCTAAAGGAACAGCTATTTCCTCTCAGAGGTCTGCATCAGTTTTTGAAACACTGTGTGATGTCAAACAGATCAAAGCAATAACATGAGGATTGTTCAGCTTCCGTTTTGTGAGTTTATTACATTTCATGAATATTTGATTTCATTTTTTGGTTATACTGTGCTTTGAAGACAGTCATCTTATAATGTTTTATTGTCATTTATAGATGTATTAATGTGGTGTCAAGCCACGGAGACTTTAGATAAACTGACTGATTTGAGACAAAATGTGACCATAAACTGTGATCTGGATGCAAATGAAGTTTATTGGATTTTATTGAAACAATCAGATTATCCTACAGTGATACTGCGCTCGTTCTCAAAATCAGCCCATTACTTTAATAAAACACTGAAACATAAATATTCAGTACAATCTAAACATCGTTTGTTTATACATAACATCACTGTAGACGAGTTAGGAGTTTATTACTGTATGAACACAGATACACCTCCAAAACTCAGTCAAAGCACAAGACTGAGCATCATTGGTAAGTACATTTGATCATACCGAGTTTTAAACATATTTCTTGAATAGTGTAAATATGATTGTCACAAACTTTCTTTACAGAACCAACTCAACTAACTGTATTAACAGAGCGCACAAATGCACACACGGATGAAATACAAAACCTAAACGCAGTGCAAAACCCTTTCCCTTTTGGTCTCATATCTGGTCTGCTGAATGCTGTTCTGATCATTACAGGTGAGATCACTCTATAGTCAAATGATATTTTAATTATTGACTGTAAAAAGCTGAATTGAAATGAATGTATTTTTAATGGAAGACTAATTCCTAACTTTTTTAGTCGACATTCCCTGAGTGCGACACAGTATTCGTATATGTTATCAAAGTTAATGTATCATTGTTAATGTACCAATAATGTTAACATTTTGCTGTAATTAGTATGCATGTGTTGTTTATTACCTAAAAATGTGATTAAAATGACCTGAACTGTGACAGCACCAATAAATGTACAAGTTCCAACGTACATTTTACCTTCCTTATTTTAAACCATCTTTGATTAAAAAATAAAAGCAGCTAATGTTACTGTATGGATATGACTATAACCTACATCAATATCTGAATTTACTGTATCATTCAGGATTATTAAGTGTTTGTGCCTTTGCAAATGGATGCTGGACCAGGTTTGGAAATAGCTCAGAACAAACGAATAAAACTGATCTGATACAAGTTACAGAACAGACTCAAGATAAATCAGAGGTAAAACTTTTACTTTTAATAGCATTACAACAATTCACTACAGGAATAATAGTTCTTGCTGAACCACTAATCGTCTGTTCGTTGGCTTTGGTATGAAAAGTTCATGTGATGTTAACACAGTTTCTCCTTTTGCTCTTTCAGTTTGTGACAGTGGTTTTCAAAGCTGTGTAAAAACTTCAACACCCTCCCAGACCAACATCCCAGATATGTCTTGCTCTAAAGATGCCAAAATCATAAACTCAAGAATACAGTTGGTTGCATTATTTTTCAGTACAGTATTAGAAACAAGTAACAGATTGTAACCTTACAAATTCATTTAGCTGTTTTTTATATCACTGCTAGTCTGAAATCTCTTTAAACAGCTGACATGTTGCTTCTTACCAGACATTAACCAGATTAAACTCAAAACAAATTATTTTGCAAAATATGTTTTCAATGACTTCTTAAGTATTTCTGAGCCATTTTGCTTTGCATCAAGAGTCTTCGGATAAATCAGCCACTGTTGAAGAAAGTAAACCTTTGTTACTATTTCTTGAAATAACCTTTTCACAGACGAATGTTCTTAAAATCTTCTTGTATCTTACTGTATATTTTCTGCAAACGTTATAATAAATGTCCACTTGACTCCTTTATGGAAAGGAAGATTGTGTCAAACAAAATATAAACATTGTTTTAAGTATACAATATTTTGTTTCAATTGTACATCATGTGGTATTTTGTTGTAGAGAAATAAAAAATATTGTTGTTAAACTAAAATGTTTAACCAAACCCTGAGATGCGTTCCACTTGTTTGGTCACCCTGCAACCTTTGACTAGACCAGCGGTTTAACCATGAACTGAGCGCAATGTTTTTCTCAAACCTTTAAACAAGAATGTGTCACAGATCTCTGTTTTCTAAACCTCAAATGGAAACAGTAGTATTTCAGTATGTCTGCTGGGGTTTAAACTTCCATAGTTCATGAATGGATAGTCATTGTTTGTCCACATTCAGAATTAGACATTTGTGAAGGCCTTCTCTCTTGATGTTGTTTATGTTGCTGTTTATTATAAAGAAGCTGTAGCAAAGCGAAGAGTGAACAAAAAAGGTTTATCCATGAAAATATTTAATATGACAAGCCAAAATATAACATTTTGCATGTCACCGTAACATGCAAAGCAAACAGAAATTTCCTTTTCAAACATCTTTCTAAACAAACATTCTTCTTCCTCCAACAAAATAAAACTTTTTGTATTTTAAATACTTATTGTTTCAAGTGATTGTATTTAACTATGTTTGTAAATACATGCTTCATCTGAAAATATGATTTTAGATTCAGAGATAGAACACTGTGAGACCCAAAATGGACAATGCAGAGCATTCAATTGAACTTCATTTTAATTGTATTATATTCATTCGTTCATTCATTTTCCACCGCTTATCCGGGGCCGGGTCGCGGGGGCGGCAGTCTGAGCAGAGATGCCCAGCAGACACTTCCTCTAGGTCTTCCGGGGGGACACCGAGGCGTTTCAAGGCCAGCCGGGAAACATAGTCCCACCAGCGTGTCCTAGGTCTTCCCCGGGGTCTCCTCCCGGTCGGACAGGCCCGGAACACCTTCAGGGGAAGGCATCCAGTAGGCATCCGTAACAGATGCCCAAGCCACCTCAGCTGACCCCTCTTGATGTGGAGGAGCAGCGGCTCCACTCCGAGCTCCTCCCGGGTGACCAAGCTTCTCACCCTATCTCTAAGGGATCGCCCTGCCACCCTGCGGAAGAAGCTCATTTCAGCCGCCTGTATCCGGGATCTTGTCCTTTCGGTCATGACCCAAAGCTCATGACCATAGGTGAGAGTAGGAACGTAGATTGACCGGTAAATTGAGAGCTTCGCCTTGCGGCTCAGCTCTTTCTTCACCACGACGGACCGGTACATCGACCGCATTACTGCAGAAGCTGCACCGATCCGTCTGTCAATCTCCCGTTCCATCATTCCCTCACTCGTGAACAAGACCCCGAGATACTTAAACTCCTCCACTTGAGGAAGGAACTCTCCACCAACCTGAAGAGGGCAAGCCACCCTTTTCCGATTGAGGACCATGGCCTCGGATTTGGAGGTACTGATTTTCATTCCAGCCGCTTCACACTCGGCTGTAAACCGTCCCAGTGCATGCTGAAGGTCCTGGTTTGAAGGGGCCAACACGACAACATCATCCGCAAATAGCAGAGACGAGATCGTGTGGTCCCCAAACCTGCCACCCTCTGGCCCCTGGCTGCGCCTAGAAATTCTGTCCATAAAAATTACGAACAGAACCGGTGACAAAGGGCAGCCCTGCCGGAGTCCGACATGCACTGGGAACAAGTCCGACTTACTGCCGGCAATGCGAACCAAGCTCCTGCTTCGGTCGTACAGGGACCTGACAGCCCTTAGTAAGGGACCACAGACCCCATACTCCCGAAGCACCCTCCACAGGATGCCACGAGGGACACAGTCGAATGCCTTCTCCAAATCCACAAAACACATGATTGGTTGATTGGTTGAGCAAACTCCCATGAACCCTCCAGCACCCTGTAGAGGGTTCAGAGCTGGTCCAGCGTTCCACGGCCTGGACGAAAACCACACTGTTCCTCCTGAATCCGAGGTTCTACTATCGGCCGTATTCTCCTCTCCAGTACCCTGGCATAGACTTTCCCGGGAAGGCTGAGAAGTGTGATCCCCCTGTAGTTGGAACACACCCTCCGGTCCCCCTTCTTAAAAAGAGGGACCACCACCCCGGTCTGCCATCCCAGAGGCACTGTCCCCGACCGCCACGCAATGCTGCAGAGGCGTGTCAGCCAAGACAGCCCCACAACATCCAGAGACTTGAGGTACTCAGGGCGAATCTCATCCACCCCCGGTGCCTTGCCACTGAGGAGTTTCTTGACTACCTCAGTGACTTCGGCTTGGGTGATGGACGAGTCCACCTCTGAGCCCTCAGTCTCTGCTTCCTCTATGGAGGACGTGACGGTGGGATTGAGGAGATCCTCGAAGTACTTCTTCCACCGTCCGACAACATCCCCAGTTGAGGTCAACAGCCTCCCACCTCCACTGTAAACAGCGTTAGTAGGGCACTGTTTCCCTCTCCTGAGGCGCCGGATGGTTTGCCAGAATCTCTTCGAGGCCAGTCGATAGTCCTTCTCCATGGCCTCACCAAACTCCTCCCAGGCCCGAGTTTTTGCCTCCGCAACCACCCGGGCAGCAGTCCGCTTGGCCTGCCGGTACCTGTCAGCTGCCTCAGGAGTCCCACAAGCCAACCAGGCCCGATAAGACTCCTTCTTCAGCTTGACGGTTTTCCCTTACTTCCGGTGTCCACCACCGGGTTCGGGGATTCCCGCCTCGACAGGCACCGGAGACTTTAAGGCCACAGCTCCGAGTGGCCGCTTCGACAATGGAGGCGGAGAACATGGTTCACTCGGACTCAATGTCTCCAGCCTCCCTCGTGATCTGGTTGAAGCTCTGCCGGAGGTGGGAGTTAAAGATCTCTCTGACAGGAGACTCGGCCAGGCGTTCCCATCAGACCCTTACAGTACGTTTGGGTCTGCCGAGTCTGTCCAGCTTCCTCTCTTGCCATCGGATCCAACTCACCACCAGGTGGTGATCAGTTGACAGCTCCGCCCCTCTCTTAACCCGAGTGTCCAAAACATATGGTCGCAGGTCAGATGAAATGACCACAAAGCCTAGGGTGTCCTGGTGCCACGTGCACTGATGGACACCCTTATGCTTGAACATGGTGTTCGTTATAGACAAACTGTGACTAGCACAGAAGTCCAATAACTGAACACCACTCGGGTTCAGATCAGGGGGGCCGTTCCTCCCAATCACGCCCCTCCAGGTGTCACTGTCGTTGCCGACATGGGCGTTGAAGTCCCCCAGTAGGACGACAGAGTCCCCAGTCGGAGCACTTTCCAGCACCCCTCCCAGAGACTCCAAGAAGGTCAGGTACTCTGCACTGCCGTTCGGCCCGTAGGCACAAACAACAGTGAGAGACCTAACCACTACCCGTAGGCGCAGGGAAACGACCCTTTCGTTCACCGGGGTAAACTCCAACACATGGCGGGAGAGCTGGGGGGCTATAAGCAGACCCACACCAGCCCGCCGCCTCTCCCCATGGGCACCTCCAGAGTGATGAAGTATCCATCCTCTCTCGAGGAGTATGGTTCCAGAGCCCAAGCCATGTGTAGAGGTGATCCCGACTATCTCTAGTCGGAACCTCTCAACCTCACGTACCATCTCAGGCTCCTTCCCCGCCAGCGAGGTGACGTTCCACGTCCCTAGAGCTAGCTTCCGTGTCCAGGGATCGGGCTGTCGAGGCACTCTCCTCCGACTGCTGCCGGATCCACTATGCACCGACCCCCTATGGTCCCTCCCGCACGTGGTGAGCCCACGGGAAGGCGGCAGTACAGGACTTTAAAAAAAGGAAACTCAGAAGCAGACAAGCTTATAGACATCAAAGATTGGTCATAGTCACCCAAATTTCATGTATGCAGTCAATGTTGGTAGGAACCAAGGTGTAACTAACAGAATGCTCACACTAGGCAAGGTTGCCCTAAACTGTGCCCGAGTGTGACTGACACTTGGCACACAGAGGACATCTACTGGTCTAATATGTGTAGATCGAGGCTTTGCATAATATCCTGTATTTAACCACAGGTTTTACAGTGTTACAGTGTAATATGCTGTCCTCTCGTTGTATTTAAGGACTTGTTGAGGATGAATAACATGACATTATTTAGTCAAGTTTTAATATTTTAATATATGACATTTGTCGATGCTTTGTGTTTTACTGGTGTTTTGTATTGTAATATGTATTATTAAATAATGCTTGTGTAATCATGCTTTTGCTGGTCCCAAGTTATTGATACACCACTACTCCTACTAACGCTGCCTACACGATCTCACCATCCAGCTTGGCAATTCCACTATCACTCCCTCCAATTCAGCCAGGAATTCGAAGTCATATTTGATGAACAGCTGTCCTTCAATGATCACATTGCAAAGACACCGAGATCATGCCGATATGCCTTATTTAACTTTCAGAAGGTTAGACCAGATCTCACTGAACATGTGGCACAACTCCTTGTCCAGGCCCTGGTAATCTCAAGGTTGGACTACTGCAATGCTCTCCTTGCTGGTCTTCCTGCAAAGGCTATCAAACCACTTCAAGTGGTTCAGAATGCAGCAGCACGCCTCGTCTTCCAACAGCCCAAAAGGGCTCATTTGACACCTCTTTTCATCTCTCTTCACTGGCTACCGGTTGAAGCCCGGATCAGATTCGAGTCACTGATGCTTGCATATGTGGCAGGATGGACTATGGTTAATTGTAGCCCCTCCTCCCCACTTGGTTACGATTGGCTCTTGGTGTAGTCTTGGTTGCCAATCATGTCAGGAGGGGGGTGTTATAACCCGAACGTACCCCTTGGTGGCAGTACGTGACGCTAGAGGCTCATGTTTCGGTTCACCTAGTTGTGGTGGTGTCGCAGGTATGTGGGTTGCAAATGTTATACTGTTGCTAGTTTGTTGTTGGTTCATGTAAGGATTCCGATTTTTATTATAGAATCCCTTGCTGTGTTGTGGCTACCCCATCTTGTCATTTAATTGAACGGAGTAACAGACTTTGCTAACCTGCGCATGGCGCATTGTCTGCAAGATTCGTGTAGCTGTGTATGGCTGTTCGGGTAAGTGCTTTCCCAGTCGGGCTATGTGTTTACCTTTTTCTCGGATGTAGCTTAAAACCACTTTTGTGTGTTTTAGGGATAGCTATCATAGCAAGGAAGCGCTTGCGGCCTGCCTTTGGGCGACTGCTGCTTTTCTCAAAGTGCGGGCTCCTTCATGTTCTGGGCTTTTCATCGAGTCAGAGTTAATGGACTGCGCTCATTTGGCTGGCGAAAATACCTCATAGGCCACTTGTGTGGCTGATTGCATATCTGCTTTCGGATGTGTAATATTCACGAGTGGATGTGTTTGTGATTTATTTTGTGATCGATTGAGTGGGTGGTGCGTCCTTAATTGTTTTGTAAAAGTCATTTTCTTTCGTCCTTTTGATTGTTTATTTCATTTACCAGCATTAGTTGTTTGATAAAGTCATTTCTTTGCCCCTTTCGTTTGTTTATTTCATTTACCAGCATTAGTTGTTTGGCCAGATCATTCCCTTTGCCTTTTGTTTACTTTATTTACCAGCATTATAGTCATTTCTTTTGCCCCTTTCGTTTGTTTATTTCATTTACCAGCATTAGCTGTTTGGCCAGATCATTCCCTTTGCCTTTTGTTTACTTTATTTACCAGCATTATAGTCATTTGTTAAAGTCATTTCTTTTGCCCCTTTCGTTTGTTTATCTTATTTACCAGCGTTATAGTCATTTGTTAAAGTTATTTCTTTCGCCCTTTTGTTTATTTGTATTGTTGTTTCCGTAACGTTATTTCATGATCCTTGTTGGTTTATCGTAATACTTCATTCTTTATTTAATTTATCAGTATTATTGTTGTTGAAGTTAAATTTGGTTTATTTTGTCCTTGTTATATGTAGAGGAGCTGAGTGCTGACGGTGGGGACAGCGTGCTCGAGGTGGAGGGTCCTCTTTTGTGTGCAGTGTGGGTACTTTCACAGTGTGACCGTTGCTGTGCTGGTTGTGTGGCTGTGCACGTGCTTTGGAGTGGATTATTTGGACGCTCATGCCCGAGCCGCTGGACGCCCACCAGTAAGCCTCATGCCCGGTTTTGTGAGTGTATGAGAGAGTCTGTTGGTATACTGAACTACACATCTTTGTGTATTATTTTTTGGTGTGCGTTGTGGATTGCATGAATTGTTTGGATTGCTGTGAATTTGGATGTATTTTGATGTGGTATTGACCTTCGCTCCGATTGTAGTGTTTTTAAGAATAGGCTGACGTCAGCTTCCAGAGTGTTTACTACGTTTGCTGTGTATTTGATTAATAAAATTGTATGTTTGATATGGAAGCACTTCTCTGTTTATTCAATGCCCGAACCTGATTGCTTAAATCTATAGAAGCCTTGGTGGTTACTTTTATTTCCCCGGTTTAGATCTCGGGGTGGCGTAGTCGACACACCCACTACTGCCACTTGCTACACATACAGGACTCTCACTGGATCTGCGCTGGCATACTTTCACACCCTATTACACCCCTACACCCCATCAAGAACCCTGCGTTCAGCAAACGAGCGGCGACTTGTATTGCTTTCTCATAAGGGCACTAAATCCCCTTCACAACTCCTTCCTCATGGAACATTCTTCCCAATGCGGTCCGGTCAACCACATCTCTCACAACCTTCACAAAACTACTTAAAACACACCTCTTCTGTGAATTATTCACAAACAAATGAAAAAAGTAGTGGTCTAGCTTTTGTTGAAATTAGTAACTTTGTATTAGAACCTATTGTACTATTGCTCTTTGTATGACATATCGCTGATGTGACGCACTCTATGCACGGCAGAATGACAATGATCTAAAGGGTCTTTTGCTATAATACTTTCTGCCCAAAACGGCAAAGCTGTTAGTATTAAACCCAATTAAGTACAAATAGCCGACTACGCCACCTAGGTTAGTTTAATGGGACCCAGGACCCAAGATAACTATTCACTGAGGCTGGGCTGGACAGTATTGACACTCAGTAGTAGATTGAATTACAAAAATAATTTATTAGACCACAATAAAATCTCATTAAAATCAGGTTATCAAAAAGAGATGCAGTCCTCAGCACAGTCTCGTATGAAGTCCAAGGAAGGAATAGCCTGGGGTGGTCCCACCGCCGTAAATCTCCACCAATCGAAAGAATATGGTGCACTAGAATGAGATAAGAACACCACCAGTATCTCCAGTCCAATGCAAAAAAAGAGCTAGCTACCACTCTCACTTGTGCACGCAATTATCCACACCATGTAATACACACTGCAACCCAAAATAAATCACACCACAGCAATAGAAAACAAGAGCTATGGATAGGAAATAATACTGGTAGTCAGTCCTTAGTCTCTAGTACGGATTGTCTCTTATGATAAAGCAGATGCAAAAATGGTCACAACAATATCCCTCACACGATCTTCAACTGGTGTTGTACTCACAATATGACCGGGTAGCAATTCCCACTACCCAGTCCGATACACCTCTAGCGTTGCGCAACCCTCCGTGCCGTCTCACTCGTCTCCGAACACCACTCGTCACTTCGCACGTCTCCAAACGGCTGCCGCTAGTCCACTCGCCTCTGGATACGCCGATTCACTCGTCACCAACAGCTGCGCCTGTGAATGCTCTGCGTCGCCACAATACTTCGACTCCTCGCTCGTTTCCGCACAGCCGTAAATGTTCGGTTATCACCGTTCAGTGTTCAGTAATCCGTGTTCCGTCTCAAACGCCACCACCTGTTTACACCGCTCAACCGGATGTCGATCCGCACGTAACTGACGCAGTCCAACGGCACACAATTCCCCTTCCATCAGTCTCAAGTACGCGGTTTTAAAGCGGCAACAGTCTCCACCTTTTCTTAACCAGCCTATGACACTAGGTCACTGATTGATCTATCCCCTGGTGTTTAGTAAAATGAGCGTAGCGATACAAGAGTCATGTGATCAACAAGTCAATCTTATAACGTGTGGAAAAGGAGCAAAAGTCATGTGATCAATGAGTCATTAATATAACATTAAAATGTGTATCGAACTACATTCATATCAATAATTCACTCCCATCACATCCCCCCACACTAAAATATCAGCAGTCCCTGCGATTACTTAAATTCATCTATACCGCACAGGACATTGCCCTAAATTTGGACGTACAGAACGTCTAACTTGGTTCTCTTCATTCACATGATCAGGTTCTGAGGCAACCCAGGTGCTATAAGGCATGGGACTTAACTGTCGCCTAGTCGCTTCAGGCACTATAGGTTGCAGAGGTCTTTCTTGAGAAGCAGAACACAGTTTAAGGGCATTTCGATGTAAACTTCTCTCTTTTCCCCCTTGTTCTGGTCTCACCCGATACACCAGTCCAGTATTTCCCAATGTCTCTAGTACGACATAAGGCGCAGAGTCCCACCAACTGCACAACTTCCCACGTCCCTGCCTATTTCGGTCCCGAACCCAAACACGCTGACCTACCAACAATGGGGTAGCTTTTGCCCTACGATCATAGGTCTGTTTAGATATCGTTGCGGTATTATCCATGGTTCTTTTTGCCAACGCATAAGCCCAATTCAATTTTTCATGGTGCTCTTGTACCCAACCAGTCAAATCCTTTCTAGTTTGTCCTACTCCTACTCCAAGGCTCATGTCTATCGGTGTCCGTACGGAACGGCCAAACATCAAATACGATGGTGTAAACCCCGTAGCCCCATGTATGGTATTGTTATATGCCTGCATCAACTCAGGGAGAAATTCTGGCCACCTATCCTGCTTATCTCTCTCTAAAGTACGCAGCATTCCCAATAATGTCTTATTCACCCTCTCTACTCTACCATTCCCGGCCGGGTGATAAGGGGTTGTTCGGCTCTTAGCTGTACCATACAGCTGGCAGAATTCTCTCATCATTGCGGATTCAAAATCTGGGCCCATATCCGAATGGAATCTCAAAGGACAACCAAAAGTCTGGACGACCTGTTCCCACAAAGCCTTGACTGTCGACTTAGCAGTTTGATCGCTCGTAGGGCTAGCCCACGCATAACGAGTAAACAAATCAACCATAACTAAAATATTTTGACACGAATCTGCTGGACGGCCTAATGTCAAGAAATCTAATGACACTACTTCTAAGGGGAAAGATAGACGGATTGGATGAAGGGGGGCCTTCTCATTCTTACCTTTTTGCAGGCCACAGGCGACACAACCCAAATGGTACTGCTTGGCAGTCTCTTCCATCTTCGGCCAGAAAAAATGGAGTCTGACCCTAGAAAGCGTCCGTGAAACTCCTGCATGTGCAGACGCATCATGGTATTTTTGCCATACTTCCTCCTGTCTAGCGGCCGGACAGATAATCTGATGGTGCAACTCGTGTGTACTGGGATCAATCATTTTCTTATACAACACTCCATCTTGAATCACAAGCTTAACACTCTGTCGAAGTAGTTGTTTCACCGCCAGAGACATATTGGCTCGCTCCATGGTAGAGGGTACACTACCTGACTCCACATACTTCCATACCTGTTGAAGTTCCTTGTCTTCACCTTGGCTCTTACGCCACTCCTCAGCATCTGGGAGGTCAATTACTGGGTGACAGGCATCTCCTGTTGCCTCAACACGTCGTACCTCCACGGGAGTCATTCGATCCACTGGGAACCTGGACAGACTATCAGCATTAGCATTCTCACGCCCCGCTCGATATTTCACTGTGAAGTCAAAGTTTGCCAGTTGGGCTGCCCAGCGCTGTTCCACCGCTCCCAATCTCGCTGTCTGTAGATGGGCCACTGGATTATTATCTGTCACCACAGTACATTTAACCCCAGTCAGATAGTCCTTAAATTTCTCTGTCATAGCCCATTTTAGAGCGAGAAGCTCCAACTTAAACGAGCTATAATTAGCATCATTCCGTTCCGCAGGGTGGAGGCTGCGGCTTGCGTAGGCGATCACACGTTCTTGCCCATCTTGGACCTGCGATAACACTGCTCCCAGTCCCTGGTGGCTGGCATCAGTATAAAGAATGAATGGCAAGGAGAAATCAGCAAATGCTAAAATAGGAGCCTGAGTGAGACAGAGCTTTAATTGTTCAAATGCAGCTTGACACTCCACAGTCCACTCAATCCTATGATTATTTGACTTCTTGTTGACTGGAATTCCTACTAAAAGGGCATTTAAGGGCTGTGCCCGTCGAGCGAAATTGGCGATAAACCGTCGATAATAGCCAGCCAGGCCCAAGAATGCTCTCACCTCTCGAACTGTGGTTGGAACAGGCCACTCTTGTACCGCAACAGTTTTTCCCGGATCTGGGCTGATACCAGTCTTGTCTACTACATGCCCCAAAAACTTCACTTGTTGCTGCAGGAACTGACACTTATCCAGCCTCAACTTCAATCCATACCGTGCCATCCGCTGGAATACTTGCTCTAAATGTTGAATATGAGTGTCAAAATCTTTGGAATACACAATGACATCATCCAAATAGACCAACAGAAAGTCCACAATATAGTCACTCAAACAGTGCTGCATTAATCGCTGGAATGTAGCTGGTCCATTGCACAGGCCAAAAGGCATCCTTTGGAATTCAAATAGCCCCAGAGGAGTTGTAAACGCAGTTTTTGGGCGATCGTCCACGTGCACCCCCACTTGCCAATAGCCGCTCGCTAAATCAAGTGTACTAAACCATTCAGCTTGAGTTAAGGTGGTCAATGTTTCTTCTATCCGGGGAAGAGGGAATGCATCCTTATGGGTAATGGCATTCAACTTTCTGTAATCAACACAGAAGCGCCAACTTCCATCCTTTTTCTTGACCATGACTATTGGGGCTGCCCATGGACTCTTGCTCTCACAAATTACTCCTCTTTCCAACATACCTGCCAGCAGCAGTTTCATCTCCTTATACATCATTGGGGGTAAGGGGCGGAACTTTTCTCGGACAGGCGGTGCAGTGCCAGTGTAGATCCTATGCTGGACAGTCTCATGAAGTCCCAGATCGTCCTCATTCTTTGAAAACACTCCACTCCACTTCCTCATAAGTGTATCAAAAACTTGACATTGTTGGTCAGTTAAATCCGATCCCAGCATCAAGGGATTCACTCCATCAGCAGTTACCTCATCTTCAGGGCTTCCAGCTTCCACCACACGAATGTCGACGACCCCATCTGTGCTAAGAGTCAAATCAAGATCTCTTTGGCCATAGATATCCACACCAGCGGTTTCATACAGCCGACCAAGCTTCTGATACCGGCCTACAGACACTCTATAAGGCTTCCAATTACACAGTCTGATAGGAATCCTACCATCCTTAACGATACCCACAGTCCGGGCGACGGCCAACCCGTCCGACTCTAGCAGGGGTTCCACCAACCCACAGTAACTGCGGTTCTGTCGACCCATTCGAACACGGCCCCATACAATGACCTCGCTCTGGGGTGGAATCCATCTCCTGCGACGACTGGCCGGCCACACATACCCCAGGAACCCATCGTTTGTAGTCCAAGCAGCAATGCGTTGACATGTTGCCATGGCCCGTTTCCACACCTGCTGTTCTGTCGGGTTCTGAAATGACAAGGACTGACCTGGACCAAGACCTGGAAAAGAGCATTCCAACATGAGGAGATAACATTCATTCCAATAATTAAGGGATTAGTGGAGAATTCATCCTTCACAATCACAACGCCCCTTCCCTGAAGTTGGATGCCTGCTACTTCAAAGTCCAATGATGCATACCCCACATAAGGGATTTCTAGGCCATTTGCAGCTCTCAGGGTCAACAGAGGGGCATCACCCAATCTATAGCTAGGAAAAATTTCTTCTAGCATACTCTGCCGCATTAAAGTTACTTGCGACCCTGTGTCTAGCAGGCCTTTACAAGGAACATTCTGAATCACCACATCCACTATAGGACAATCAGCAATGAAGGAGCGGTTATTAATAAAGGAGTGGGTCCCTTGATTATCGGTTGGAGCACCTAACCCTGTCGTCTGGACCTCTACCACAGGGCGTTCTCGTTTAAAGCTTGTCTGGGCTCTCTACAATGGCGGGCCATATGACCTGGCCGTTGGCAGTGCCGACAGATGGGTCTACCATCAGGGTCCCAGCGGTTCATAGACTGATACGGTCTCCTCCTATGCATGGGAGAGGCTGACTGTTGTAAGGATGCGGAATTTACAGGGGCTGCACCGTTAGAATTCCTCAACTCTCTTACCACTTCTTGAGTCAACTCTTGAATCTGGCCTTTGACTTCCTCCAAGATCTCACGCTTTAACTCAGCTTTCCAGTCAGGCCTATACAGGTTTGGATTTGGTGCATCACGCTGACTTATGGCAGCACATGCAGTCTCATACCTTCCATGGCCATACTCAACTTCCAGCAATAACGCCTCTTGATGCAGCTCAGCAAAGGTCACTTCCGCATAATGGCGAGCATACGTCTTCAAGGCTCTCTGCATCGGCCCATCCTCCATCCCCATCAATAGCTGTTCCTTCAGCTGCTCGTCTACCAGGGTTCCCTCTGGGCTGCGCCGCTGTAACCTACAAAAAAAGTTCTTATTGCTCCCCGAACTCTTTGTAAGTCGCTTTGGACAAAAGCGTCTGCTAAACGACTAAATGTAAACGCATATGTACTACACCTTTGCATATCGTCATATGTTGCTAGTTTATGTCAATGTTTATCACAATCCTCCAAGAATCTGCCATCAATTGTAGTAATATCGGTTTCGTTAGTAACAGCTAAATTTTTTAGCATTTATGTTGCAGCGTTATCATGCAATCATAAGCGATTTATTTTGTTTGTTTCTATAAAGAAGATCACTCTAAATATGAACACAAGATTGAATGTTACATAAAAAAATGATTAGTCGTTTAAATCCTTATTAATGCTAAAAAGACTGTGTACAGCCATGTTGTCACCTTTTGTTGGTTTATGCTGGTAAATTTCATACCATTTCGTTTTAAATGTTGTCTCAAAAAATCTTTGTTTGAAGGGCTATCTGGCCCTCCTCTCTAATCAAAAGTCTCCACATAAATGCGCTAGGGATAAGGGGTAGAAGTGAGTTTGGCTCTATATGTTGTCTCATTTGGATCATTTCAAGTTGAAACACTGTCAATCCACTGATTTAATCATTGAAGATAATATTTTCCATGACATGACATGGGACACTCATAATTTTTTGTTGTATTTTTTGTCTTTTAATAATTGAAAAGGTAATCCAAATACAAGAAACGGGTGAACACAACATGGTTAAATATAGTATACAATGAAACACAAGCGAGAAAAAAAAAATAGTAAAGGTGATGGAATAATTACAAACAGATAAGGTTGATTGTGATTAGTAAGTAGATGGCAGTTGAAGTTCTGATGATGTAACATGCAGAGATTTTGACAAACACAGAAGCCGAAAAAATTACAACTATAGGTAGAAATGGCTGCATTTACAATGCATTAATTCACTGATTTGTTTTTTGTCAAATAACTGTCTGAACTCTGTATGCTTGCAGGATGCCTACACATAAAGAAAACAAACATTTATAATAGAAATATGTAACAACGACAACGGAAATTACGGAAACAAAAATAATAGCACAGATAATCCAAGCACTCATACAGTATCCTGAAACAACAAATCAAAACAAAACAAGTATGTCAAACCACAGGTCTCACTTATTATTAACTTTAGTTTTAATTATAAATCATAAGCAATGTGTCTTTTCCAAGTACCCACCTCCAACTGTAAGTGTTATGGTTGCATAATCTTGTGTTGAGTTGCATATGATATGACAGCTGTATTTTCTTGCATCGCTTTTTCGTAGATTTTTGAGTTTGATGGAGGCATCTCCATTCCGTTCAACTCTGCTGTTGAACTCTGGTCCAATTGTTATGTTGCCGTTGATAATGTCAAACACTAATTTGCCGTCACCATCTCTCCAGTGTACACAGTAAATGTTGTTTAGGATAATGCAGCTGGAAAAACATTGCAAGACAGCATCCTCTCCACAAATACGTTCAATTTCGGACTCCACGGTAACTGGAAAAGAGAAGGAACCTGCAAATGAAGTTCAGGGATTAACCTGGCATTAGTTATAGAATTGTTTGTTTATTGCTTACCTGTAGTAAACAGCAGAAAGACATAGATGGTGTACCACCTTTAGAAGACAAAGAAATAAAATATTTAAGAACTTTGCTGACATTATTTCTTAAATCTTGCAATTTTGAGAAATACACTGTCATGATTGCGCTATCATGTCATGTTTATTCTTGGTCTTGCAGCGGAGTCATGGCATAGCCTTAGGTTTTGTGTTAGAAAGACATGGCTTTGTTTTGATTCTGACTTGCCATGTGCTTTCTCGTGTCTCGTCAGTGTTTCCTGCCCTTTTGTCTCGTTAGCCTTCCCATTGGTGTTTCATTACCTTCACCTGCCCCTTAGTAATTATCCTGTGTTTGTTTCCCTATTTAATGCCCTCTTGTCTGTTGTCTTGTGCTCGTTCGTTGTACTTGTATGCTGTACTTGTTACCCCTGTATATATGCCTTGTCCATTGACCTCTCGTCCTGAAAAGCTTAAGTATTAGTTAGTCTTTGTGAGTGTTAGTTCTAGTCTGTTTTAGTTAAGTCCTCCTTCGGTTCTTGTATGTTCTTTTACCCCATTGTGGTTTTTTTTCGGTTTTGTATGTTTTGGTGTATGTCTCTTTAAATGCAAATGAGCGGCTAGTCGCAGCACCCAGCAGAAAGCGAATGAGCTGGTGCTTCCTGTAACAATAAAACTGAAGAGAATTAAGCGAATGAGAATCACTGTCTCATCTTTAAAGCAAAGATATTGTTTTGTGAAAGTGAGAGTATATAAGACAAACGCATTATTTGTTTAAAAACTCAGCACGCTGTATTCTGTGTGAATGCACAAACGTGTTAGGTCTTTAAATCCGGCACATTGCTCATATAAGTGAAAGTTAAGATGATATGTGCATCATATCTATGTGGCGAGGAAGGCGGGACGGGATCCGCCTCATGGCTCCTGTCCCGCTTTCCTCACCACAATCTATAATAACTGAAAACATGCTCTCGATAAGTCAATGCACAAAAGCATTATGGGTCACATGTACAGAACCCAGATGCAGACAGCTCTTAACAGAAAAAGGTCCTTTTTAACTACATGAAAACAACCAAAACACCCCTAGAGGGAGAAACAGAACTTCAACATGACAAGATAAATCAAAACTCAACTTTAACTAAAAAACTCACAGGGCAGACAAAACATGACGGTGGGGTCACAAAAGGGTGCAGCACAAGACAGAAAACACACAAGCTTTAAATAGGGAACTAAATCAAGAGGGGAAGAGGTGCAGGGCGAACACAAATCCTTAACAATCAATAATCAGGAAACGAGTAACAAAGACGTGACCGGAGAGAGTGCATGGCATGCCAAAACAAACAATGCCATGTCTCTCTCACACTAAACACGTGGGTCCGTCATGATCCTGCCACTAGACTAGAAAATCATCACCAAATGAGGCAGAATCATGACAGAACCCCCCTTAAAAAACAACAACCTGGCGTTCCTCAAGGAGATAGACGAGACAAGAATGACCAGGACAGAGACGCGAATAACCAATACATTATGAAACAATAAAGGCAAACCAGAATACATAATGAATGGGTTGGGGTAACCCAATAAAAATTATAAACTCGCAAGGGGGGTAAGGGAAACACAAGTGTCCAAGGGGGGAAGTTCAAATAATTGCAAGACTGGGGAACAAGACAATGGTGCTGGCTGGAACGCAGGCTGGGGTGCCGGCCGGACTGCTTGCTGGAGAACCGGCTGGAATGCCGGCCTGAGAACCGACTAGACTGCCGGCTGGAGTACTGGCTGGAGAGCCGGCAGGAATGCGTACTGGACTGCCGGCTGGGGAACTGCAGCGGAAACAGGATACCGGTGGCCTGGTGGGGAACCCAGCGGCTTTGAGCCGGGAGGGGGACCCAGTGGCCTCGACCCTGGAGAGGGGATCCCGACGAGATAACACTGGAGAGGTGCCTGGTAAGCTCTCATGGACAGAACCCAGATGCAACCCTCTCTCCTGTGTCTCTTCTCTAAGTCCCACCCTCTCATTCCCTCGTTAGCTTCACCTTAGTGTTTCATCCCAGTCACCTGCCCATCACCCTCCCTGTGTAATCATTGCTTGTTGGTGTTTCCCTTTATTTAGCCCCAGTTCTGTATCTCCCTTGTTGGTTCATTGTTCCTTGTTCCACCAGTGTATTACCTCGCCTTACCTTGCCCTTGTGGTCCGGATTGTGGACTTATTATTTATTATTCTAAAGACCTTGTTTTGTTTTGTCCCCCTTGAGGGGAGTTTTTGGTTTTAGTTCTTGTCTCTATTTGTCCTGTTTTTCCCCATCGTGGGTTTTTGTTTTGATATTAAAGTTTTTTGTGTTAAAACCCTTTAACTGCCTGCGCTTGGGTTTTGTATCATGACATAGGGGGCCTTTAATGTAAAAGTGTATTCCCTTTCTCACTGACCAGTTTGTCTTGACCTATCAGTTTCAGTACATGCACACAGTAAAATTTAAAAGAATCATATACTTCTGAGTTTGCTGAAGATCTCAACTGTGAGATCAATGTCCCGATGACCCAACATCAATGTCTGATGCTCTTGTGTCTGCTCTGAATGTTAATGTTATTTATTTATTTAATATTTAATTATTTTACATTAATTTTAAATGGTGTTTAATAGTAAACACAGTATGAATATATATTAGAAAACTATAGAAGCACAAAACCATGTTGACCCACTTATCGTTCTCATAGCATACAGCAAAAAAATGACCAAAAAACATTAAAGGTTTTCTGAACAGTACATTTTCTGAAGCAGATTGTACAAAACTACTCTAGACTAATATTTACTCTTATAGTCTCTACATAATGCCATTTTGTACAAAAGCTAGCTACAAAAGCTAGCTACAATGCTACCACATGCCATCGTCCGTTAAATTTTCACATCAAATGCATCAATATTGTACATACCTTTTGCCCATTTTGGTTTAATTTATGACGGAAATTCCCCAAAAAAAGTAACTTGGTAAGCTTATTGAAAAATTTAAACCAACTCTAGTCAATGCTTTTAAGTAAGTATTGGAGTATTGGCGCGTCCGTTTTAGCACACACATCATAGCACACACGGTGCATGATGACAACACGCATGCGCTGACGGCTTACTTTTCTATAATTGCTTAAAAGTCTTTATACGCTTAGTATTTTTGTTCAATTTTCATCTATTCAATGCACATTATGATTTTTACGTGGTTTTATTAAAAGAACTTTGAGCCAAAAGATCATTTTGAATAAACACATATTTCTAAATTAGTACAACTTATCATTATCAGTATAAGATATCAATTTCAGTACAATACCATATTAGTAATGCCAGATATTTTTTTTATGTTAAACTAGAGAGACATGAACACTGACTTAGTTTTTACCTTTTGATAGGACGCTCCTGTGCCTGACTTGTGAAGATAAATACCCTCCTCTTGATTTTTTTAAAGAAAATGTTGTTTGTTTCACACAACTCCTCTGTACCAGGTGTTTCTAAGCTGCTGAATGTAGTCCTCACCAGATAAAATACTTTTCATTTTCCTGTTGACGTTTTTGGAAAATCCAGAACCTCCAGAATGTCCTTAAAAAGTGGTTTAAAAAATGAAGTGAAAATTTAAACACAAACAAAAAATTCAACTTTCAGCAAAACACAACAAACACAAGAAGGCAAATTATATGGTTTAAATTGAGGAAACGTGCGCAGTCACAATTAGCCTCAAAATGATGATTCATTTTCTCAAAGACAGACCTTCTTCTCATAAAGAGAAAAGACATTAAAAAGAACACAATCTCCAGCCTCTGTAGCCTACAGCTTCTAACTCTATTGGACCACACAGGATGAGTCAAATTTGACAACCTGAACGTAATAGAAATAAATAAGTAAATAGTCATCCAAGCTCAGACATCCACAAACAGTTCGAGTATGACACTGAAGGAAGATTGGTGACTAGGTCAAGACAGGCAAAACAGGGCAAGCAAATAGGTTAGTCAAAAGAGGGATAAGTAAAACAAACAGTGTATGATCACTGAAGATTCACAATGTGAAGAATAATTTCAGCATGTCATGTATGTCATGTATGCTTTAATTAAAAATATAAAACAGGTCAGATTGTAAATTATGTGGCCAGCACCTACATTTGTAGACACGTTGCCTTCAACAGCATTAATGATGGCTCACAACTTCTTGTAGCCATTCCATCAGTAAAACATAATATGTGTATAAAGCTGTGTAATACTGCTCTAAGACACAAAGAGTTGTGCATCTAAATGCAGCTTTAATAAACAGTGTCCAGAAAACCCGGCAAAGATCAGGGCAGGCAGATAACATTCATAGAGCTGGGCAGAAGCCGGGGTGGAGCTAGCACCAGACCACCGGGAAACCAGGGTGAGACTAGAGAGCAGGGATCTCATGTATTTGCACCTCTGCAACCGACCACTAGCCCGGTAGTCCAGTTAAGAAGGAAGAGGCGATGGAGGGGGGTCACTTCAGCCGCAGGCATCCAGTCCGGTCCCGCCACAGGCGCCCAGTCCGGTTTCGGGCACAGTGTCGACACTCCAGCCAGGATTTCCCCAGTGTTCCCCAGCCTTGTCAAGCTCTTCCTGTCCTGCTCCTCCCACACCTCCCCACTCTAGGAAGCGAGCCCCAGTCCCCCCCAAGTCTCGCACCCTGTCCCACCTATACCTAGTGTCCCTAAGTCTGGGCTGCCCATTCCGCCTGTTTGTTTTGCTGTTTTATTCTACCCTTGGTCTCTTGTTTGTTTTCTGTTTGCACCCTCGTGGGTTTTTGTTTTATTAATAAAAGTATTTTTTCTTTAACCCTTACTGTCTGCATCTGGGTTCTGTACACACAACGTGACACACACTTGACACAGTACACCAAAACCATAACAATGGGTGAACCAGCCCTTGACATAGATCAATACCACAAATAATTACTTCTAAGATGAAATAACATTTTAAATCAGTTAAGGACAATAAAAAAGATTATAAGTGCCTATTAATAACACGCCACCAATTTCAGCTTAAAGTAAATACTCATCTTTTTTTAACTTTTGCTTTAATTTTTAATCAGCTTCCAGCGAAAAGTCACTTTTGAAATAGTCTTGGCTCATCTTTATCACCCGCTTTTGGGTAAATATTTACATAAATATAGTACAATTGTATATTAAAGTCATATACCACTGCTGTTTCATCTATATTATAAATTATGATGTTGACATTTTTTAATTGCTATCAATTGGATCACTTTTATTAGAATACTGTAATCTAGTGACTAGAGGTTTGTCATTGTAAACGTAAGAGAAGATTTAAAAAAATTACACCTATCATATGTTCTCCACTGTTAAATCACAGTGCTAGAAACACCAAGGTCATGCGTTCAAATATTAATTGATCAGATGTATGTGACTCTGACAGTAGATCTGACAATGTACTCATGGAGGATTGTGGTTTTAGATGAATGGGTCTTTCCTTGCCCTTCAGGGTGTATGTGTTTCTCTATGTTTACTTTAACTCTTCACATCAACAGATAACTTTCCACCATTAAACCAATCACAGCCAAGCATTCTGCCATCCAATGACAGATAATACATACGGCATATATATATATATAGACCTGGTCTTTCAGGAGTTTGAGTTTTGTGATGAGAACAAGTGAGAAATCTTCTGTTGTATTTTACATGATATTTTTCATCAGGAGTGAGGAAAACCTATTACAGGTATGTTGACTTGGTTTGTCTGACAAGGGTGTACATTATATTAACGTATTACAAGTGGTGGAATTGGCTGAAATTTACAGGGGGGGACACTAAATAGGGACAAATATTGTTATTTATATGTTTCACAATATAACACTGTATTTACAGTAAACAATATTTTTATAGACTTTTAATAGAGCGTGTTACATTGATAAAACTCTTTCCGATTGAAGTTCACTTCCTGGACCTGCCCTCCCATGTTCTTCACATTTCCAGCCCTGGTTAAACCAGAAGTGTTCTATTTGCTATAGTGATGTTCATCACGTAAAAATTATGTTTGTTGACATTTAATAAGATAAAACATTGTGACAATGATTTAGAATTATTCGTTTAAATATACAGTGGCCGCCATAATGTTTTTAAACAGTACACACCTATGCATCAAAAAAGGTAATCACGTCACCAACGTCCCACGTCACATCAAACGTAGTTACGTTGTAGGCTATACAGTGTCTCGCCACGTGTTAGCTGTGCGATAGAATTCTCAGGCCTGTATGTTCTGTAAAGTTTTACCATAAATTTATTTTGAATACATTTTTATTACAACTTTTATAAAAATATTGGTACATCATGGTCATCAGGTATGTTTCATTCAATTTATTCAGGAATGTTAAACAGTAACAGTAGATGAGTCATCGTTCTCATCGTTGTTAGCAGTATAGCTAATCTTGTTTTTTAATTTTCTTTTGATAACCTTCGAAGCTTTGAAAGTAGATTAGCATGAATAACAAGAAAGTTAAGGAACATGGCGTGTCTTTCTATGTGTACTGGAGGGATTTTAAAAAATTTACTTTTGATTGATATACGCTGGTTAACAGGCCAGATGAGTTTGTAACAACGAATGCTAGATGTAGAATTTACGCACAAATATGCTGCGTTGTTGTCATTTTTAACAGTTTTATAATATTTTATATTTTAACTGCTATTAACATATTATTGTTAAAATGTGCATCATGAATTAACTGACAGATTTATCTTCATGCAAACTGATTTTGTTATTGTCTGAAACAAATTAACTGTCTTTTACTGCCTACAGTGCCGGAATAGTTGTAACTATTGGGATAAATGTAAATGTCAAAAGAATTTATTCCACACCAATGACAAATTGTTGCAAAAGTTGTCAATCCATTGTAAAACTACCAACTATTTTATTATGATATGTGCTTGTTTAACAAATATTGGCATTTCAGTATTTATTTATTTTTTTAAGCCAACCGTTATCCACTTTTTGCAGCTACTGCTTCATCTGCGTATTTGGACTGATGATAAACATCTACACTGCGGATGAAGGTACAATTTACATATAAATGATTTGATTCGGATACAAATAAAATTTAAAATGTGAATAATTTACGCATGTAGAAGCGACAGATTGTGAACTGCACGTTTCGCTCATTTCAGTGCATCGAAAGACCACAGCTGAGGGGGTTACTGGAGGTTCCGTTCTCTTGCCATGTTTCACAAACAAAAGTGAGCACAACCTTCAAGACATTGAAGTGACTTGGAGATACAATGACAAACAGAGTGTGTATGAAATAATTAAAGGAAAGAGTTCAGTAAAAGATCAGGACCAAAAGTACAAGAACAGAATTGACACTTTCCCTGACGAGTTTGTGAAAGGAAACTTTTCGCTCCAACTCAACAGTCTTACACATAGTGATGCTGGAGAGTACCACTGCTTCATGAAACATTCATATGAAGCTGTGACCATAATACTGGACATTAATGGTGAGTAAAACTGACACAGTAATTTGAAATTATATATTTTATTTATAATTACTTAAAGTGCGGATGTCTTTACACGCCAGTGATGTTTTCTTCATTACTATTTTCTTTGTTGCAGAATCAATACGATCAAAAGACAACCTATTGTGGTTGAAGATTTCAATTCCTTTAGGCGTGCTCTTCTGTGTTCTGGCGCCGTCAGTTTGTGTATTATATAAATGGTGTTTTAATGCTGCCAGGTCAGAGATATCTGCTCATGGAGGGATGTAGAACAGTTTGTACAACATAGGTTGTCAACTTACAAGACCCCTTATAGTGTTAAAATGGAGAATTGATGGCTTTAATGTTTTGTGGGGTTTTGTAATGTGATGTTGTGAAGTGTTGTTCAGTTACATGAAACTCTGCTGGACAGCAGACCCTTCACAAGTATTAGAGCCCCTTAGTGTTATGTCCATCTTAAATAAAATGTCTGACAGTATTGGCCTAATGGGTCTAAAGATCACATCTAATAATTTAAATGACTGAAAAGTAAACCATGTAAATTTTTATATGACTATATTTCAATATATAAATTGTGTTTTCTTGTAAATTGGTCGTTTTATTTTCATTCATTTAGTTAATTTTCAAAATCTTTGTATTTCTATTTCATCCAAAATTATTTAAATTACATTAATACTTTATTATTAGTTATGTGTTCTGAATGTAGATGTTAAGAATGTACAGAGGTATTTTAGTTATTTACAATGCATTTAAACATGTTATTAAAATTTAAGTTGTAACGAAGTGGTATAATGATGCACAGACTGATTTCAGACAAAATGTGACTATACACTGTTTTTCTGAATTTCTTTTTTTATCTTTTAAGCACTGCACAAACATTTGAAAAGAATACAAACAATAGAAAATGTATAACCAATTACAATGTTAAACAAATAAGATATAATAATATATGTATGGTTAAAACAATTAAAAACAGACATGCTTCTGGACTGGGGGTAACACCTTGACAAGTGGTCTATAATGTGTTGGACAGTTACTAACCAAGTGTTCTCAGGAATCTCCTTATTTTTGTGTGTTTGATGCTTGACAATCCATTTCCCCCTTTCATAGTAAAATCTTACTACAATCTTTTTTAACAACCATGGCATACTAAGATAGTTATTTAAGAAATTACTTCCAGGCTGATATATAATCACTAGAACAGAGATCCAATTATACTGTGTGTGTCTATATAGTATGCGGCTGAGGTTTTATTGACATTAATTAATTCATGGGGATGTCAAATAATTGTACCATTGATGCATTATTAAAGAAATAGTTCACCAAAAATAGTCCACATTGACTTGACCATAGTAATTGTTAATCCTATAGAGGAAACTAAATGGGGACCATTTCCTGGCTGAACTATTCTTTAATTTAAATTTAAATGGTGATTATAAAAGAAAAAATCTCAATTACAGGTGCTATTAATGGTTTTGCTCTTAAATTGAATGTCAGAACAGGTCGGCACACCTTGATTAAACTTATACAACAGCAGATACAAGATCCAGAAAAGCATCAATACTCAGACTCAACAATCTCAGAAATATTATCATTGAAATTCGATAAAAGATATGATTGAAATTTCTTGCTAAGCTATTACTTCAACAATCAATTTTTTTTGTTAAATTTTTTATTTATATAGCGCTTTTCACAATTTGCATTATTCCAAAGCAGCTTTACAGGGGGGAAAAAACGAAAAACACGTAACACACAGTACATGAATAGTTTAACTTGTTATAAAAAGACCTAGTAAATAATATCTAATGTCAGCAGTAGTAAACAACAAGCCATAGTAAACAATTGATTAGAGAACTGTAGTTTAATACTGGTCCATTAAAGAATTGAATAAAAGGTCCGATGGCACCAGTAGCAACTGCAATCTCAAACATTCATTTTAATATAATGGATTATACAATTATGGAACATATAGAAACAAACCACTTCAGATCATTACTTGTAAAGTCATAAAACATTAAACAGTACAGTCTAAGCAAAAAACTGAAATCAAGATGACACAAAAGCCTACCTGAACATGTCAATTTAATATACATTTTTTTATTGTAATTTAAGCTGATGTTGTGACTTTTCTAACAAATGTTGTTTTACATCAGCTTTACATAAACTCCAAAATCAACATTATACAAGTCTTAAAAAGTCAGTGTTTAGGATTTATAAATCGGAAAGATAGAAGAGAAAACATTCACTCTTTCTAGCTTACTTAAAAGCTTAATGAGCTTAATAAGCCTTTTTAAAACTAAACATTGAAAACAAATCTGACAGAAAATAGGCAGTATAGACAAACATTGATATCATTGACATCAACCAACAAAGCAAAAACATGCATAAAACTAATGCATACAAAACAAAAAGAAAAAGAAGAACACTATCCACATTACATCTAGAACATCAGAGGATCCATCAGCCGATGAGATCAAATTTGTTTCAGTTGGTTCTGTTCCTCCTGGTCTTTCTGTTAAACAAAATTTGAACATTAGTTTGGGTTTATAAGTCATAAGTAACATTACAATTATAAACCACAAATAATGTCTTCTCCAAACACTAGTCATTATTCAGATTTTACTCACCCTTAATATATAGTACTATCATTTCAGAATGGGGCAAGTTTGTGCCTGTGATAAGACACTGATATTTTCCTTCATCAGTGATTTGAGGATTTTCTATTTTGATGGAGTAGTTTCCGTTCTGATACTCCTCAGGGAAACTTTGAACTCTGTCCTTGTTCTCTTGACCAACTGTTTCTTTGCCCTTTATAATGTCAAACCGAAACTTGAGGTTATCTTCTCTCCACTGTACAGAAATCTCTTTGGGATTAATACCCTTCAAAGAACAATTCAATATCACAGGCTGTCCAGCAACACCCTCCACTTTAAACATCTGGGGAGCTAGAAAACCTGCAAATAAATGTAAACACGGTTTGGCATTGTACTTGTGGCGTTGATTATGACCCTGCTTGTGAATACTCAGCCAAAGTCATTTTTTGATGATTGACAGTTTTTTACGGAAAATCGTCCTACATAATATTCTGTGAAATATGTAATATTGACTGAGGAAAGCCATGCATGTCGAAGATTGAAATCATATTAAAATGAATGCTTGAAATAAAATGTTGATGCTTCACAGTTATAATATGATTGTTTGTTTATTGCTCACCTCTAATACATGGCAGAAGAACACAGATGATGTACCAACTGTAGAAACAAAAGAAATACTACATCAACAAATGGTGACTTTTTCCTCGTATCTCCCATTTAACAAACTAAAATAACGACTACATTCAACAATTCCATGATTGTTGTGTTAGTTTCTAACGCACCTTCACAAGTGCCTCTGGGGTCAGCACATTGCACATGGATTGTGCGATGCTGACCCCGGATGCACTGTCATTGCTCTAGTGAGCACGTGGAAAACAGAACGCAAAACTATTTAAATAGCATTCTGGGGAAAAACGGAGGTCCAATGGATTTTAACCTACTTGAGGGTGAGTAATTGATTGCAGAATTTTCATGTTTGGGCGGAGGGTCCCTTTAAGTGAATATCTTAATGGGACTACATACATGACATTCAAGATATGCATGTGGCTGTAACAGTTCCCTTTCTGTCAGTCTCTCAACGTTGTGTTGAGAAAGAGAAAGACTTGAGAACCTATCATCTCAGATTAAACTTTTGAAAAGGGCAATGAACTTGGCGAATGGGACGGCACGCCAGTCCCCGCCACGTACATATGCCCATTCATTCATCTTTTTGTTCCTCGGAACCTGCAAGGCTTATTCTGAGCGATCTTCGATTTCTTCGGAGCAGCAGAACTCATCCTGGCGTTTACGACTTCCCCTGGGCATTTCAGTAGATGTCAGGGGTGTCTTCAAAGAGCATATTTCTAAAAGAATAAATACTCCTACAGCGTGCATATGTCGCCATGCATGTCTCGCCGTCATAGTCTTGGGTGCCACCGATCATCCTCGAGCTAAAAAGGCACGATACCTGCGTCACATGTCTGGGTCACCAGCATGCTCAAGTAGCGTTCGTGGATACGACATCCTGCACTGCGGCACATGTTGATCACGGTATTGCGGTGTCTCACCGATGGTCACCTTCCGGCGCAACCTGCGGTCTCTCCCTCCCTCCTGTTTTACCTCTGCTGTCCTCTCTGCACTCCCCCCTCTGATGAGCTCTCTCTTTTGAATACAGACAATGCCACAGCCACTCTGTGTTCCACGCTTTCATCCTGCTTGGACAACCTATGCCCTCTTGCATCTGGACCAGCCCGTCCATCCCCGTCGGCTCCCTGGTTATCGGATGTACTGCGTGAGCATCGTGCCAGCCTCCGGTCAGCTGAGAGAAAATGGCGCAAGTCAAAAGACCCTGCAGACCTCTCTTTCTACCAATCTCTTCTCTCTTCTTTCTCTGTAGATGTCACCTCTGCAAAAACAGATTACTACCACTCGAGGATCTGCAACTCTCCGGACTCTCGAACGCTCTTCAAAACCTTCTCTGCTCTCCTCTGTCCGCCTGCTCCTGCACCTTCATCGGAGTTAACAGCTGCTGATTTTGCATCGTTCTTCGTAAAGAAAACTACTGCCATCAGCAGCCAGTTCTCTACGCCACCATCTGTCGGACCCACCCACATCCCTGACACGTGTGTGCTCCCTGCCTTTTCTCCTCTGTCTGAAGCTGATGTCTCAAAGGTCATTGGCTCCAACCACCCTACCACCTGCCCACTGGATCCCATCCCCACCCATCTCCTCCAGGCCATCTCTCCAACGGTTGTGCCTGCTCTGACCCACATCATCAACTCTTCGCTCACCACTGGGACATTTCCCACAGCGTTCAAAGAGGCTCGCATCACACCGCTTCTAAAGAAACCCACCCTGGACCCTACACTGCTAGAAAACTACAGGCCTGTCTCCCTTCTTCCCTTCATCGCCAAAGCCCTGGAGCGAGTTGTGTTCAATCAGCTCTCCTCCTTTCTCATGCTAAACAACCTCCTGGACAGCAATCAGTCTGGGTTCAAGACCGGTCATTCCACAGAGACTGCACTGCTCTCAGTCATCGAAGCCCTGAGACTGGCAAAAGCATCATCCATGTCTTCTGTGCTCATCCTACTGGATCTGTCTGCTGCCTTTGACACTGTCAATCATCACATCCTCCTGGCTTCTCTCAGTGCTATGGGTGTCTCTGGAATGGCGTTGCAATGGTTTGAGTCCTACCTCTCGGGTAGGTCATTCAGAGTATCCTGGAGAGATGAGGTCTCCGCGTCCCAACAGCTCAACACGGGGGTGCCACAGGGCTCAGTGCTTGGACCGCTACTCTTCTCCATTTACATGACATCCCTCGGCTCGGTCATTCAGAAGCATGGCTTCTCCTATCACTGCTATGCGGACGACACACAACTCTACTTGTCATTTCAACCGGACCATCCGACGGTCGCTGCTCGCATCGCGGCATGCCTTAGTGACATCTCGCTTTGGATGAAGGATCATCACCTGCAGCTAAACCTTGCAAAAACGGAACTGCTTGTGATCCCGGCCAACCCAAAGATTCACCACAACTTGCCATTCAACTAGGCTCATCAACGATTACACCGTCCAGCACAGCCAGAAACCTGGGAGTGGTAATCGATGATCGGCTTAACCTCACAAGTCATGTTGCCACCACCACCCGGTCCTGTAGATTCATCCTCTACAACATTAGGAAAATTAGACCTTTCCTATCGGACCACTCTACGCAAGTCCTAGTCCAGGCTCTTGTCCTGTCCAAACTGGATTATTGCAATGCGCTTCTGGCTGGACTTCCTGCTTGCACAATCAATGATCTACCTGCTGCTACAAGATCAGCAGACTCGGTTGCCATCTTTAAAAAACGCCTAAAAACGCATCTCTTCCGTCAACACGTCGCTGATTGATTTTTCCTAATTCTCTTCCCTTTCCTTCTTTAAAAAAAAAAAAAAAAAAAAACTAACCTCACTATTCTTAGCTTTTATACTGTGCTAGGCTTTAATGGACTAGTTTGATGCACTTATGTATTTTTGTTGCCTATGTTGTTATAATTGCTTCCAATGTTTCCTCATCTGTAAGTCGCTTTGGATAAAAGCGTCTGCTAAATGACTAAATGTAAAATGTAAATGTATGCGGTCACAGCTTGTTGTGTTTGTGTGGACATCGGCTCCTAAGCCATCTACGGCAATGAGCAGCGGTGGTGATAGGCGGGGTCTTATGGAAGGAAATCCGTCGCAACCATTGCCGCAAACCATCCCGATCCCGTCGCACTCGCCGAACCCTGTCTTCCATGGGCGTTGCCAGACTGTCCTTTAGTGAAACCATGCCACAGCGTGCAGAGGATGAGAATTAGGTTGCAACATCGGATGGTGACTTTCTGACATCAAGTGCTGAGGACTCCCTGCAGGTCCCGGCTACGGCCGGTGGAGCCCGGGTTGAGACCGTTGCAGTGTTGTCAGTCATGCTCACCCGCTCACGGCTGGACTCTTGGTACCTGAATACAGAACACAGGGAACCACGTGTCGCTCAGGTGCGAAGTTCCTGGGAGATCTTGAGGAGCACAGAAATCTAGAGCGCACCCTTCGGGGTGTTCACGGTAGACGAGCTTGGTTGCTCTGACTTCCTTCGATTCTGGAGCAGCCAAGGGCTATGTCGGGACCCCAGGGGAGACCGACTAAGGCTCCTTTCCGAAGCTCGCAAACTCTCGTCATCCTGCTGTTTCCCTTCACGCCATGGCCATCCTGCCACCAGGCTAAGGCATTGAAGTAGGCATCCCCTCACTGCGCGCCCCCTGGGCAACCAAGATGACACGTGTTCCATCTGATGTATCGTCATCAGCCGGCTCCCATGTTGACAGCCCATGACCTCCCCTAGGTGGGCCTCCACCTCTCACGATACATTATCCCATGAGTTCTCACCTGCGGGCGAGACCATGTAGGTGTCTCCACTAAAACTCCTCTCTGGCCACCGCCTGTACGGCCGATAGTAAGAGCCTCTCATCGTGATTACATGAATTGATTGCTTTCTACACCACTGGATGGTTACGGTTCGCGGGGATGCTCATTTTGAGGCACCTCGGCTGGTCAGTGTCGTTCTGCTGGAAATCGTGACACGGTGCAGCACAGTGTCGTTTCAATAGAAACCCCATTCTGTTAAAATGTTAACACTTAACAATAAGGTCTCATTCATTAACAACATAACTTTTGAATGTAGTATTGTCATACTAACATTGTTCTATCATGCTAGTTAATTGTAATAAGATTTAATTAAAAAAATTAACAAATACTGTAGAAATACTGTTCATTGTCATTGTAAAGTTTTGCCAAAAAAATGTATAGTGTATTTTGTCTAATGCATCAAGTTAACATAAATATTTTAACTTCTTTCTCATTCATACATTAACTGTATATGGTATGAATGGTAAATGTCATTACATACAAAGAAACTTAGAGCAAAAAGCATGTTATCCACCTGTGGTTATCATGGCCTACACTAGCTAATGCTAACAAGAATTAACCAAACAAACATTTCAAGTTTCCAGACCAATTGATTTTCCATAACTTGTAAGAATGGTTTCTGTTGTTTACTCTAATATTCACTCTTATGAACACTAAATGATGCCTATTTTGTAAAAAAAACATTCTCCAGGTTTCACAAGATGGCTGCAAACGAACACGTTTGAAAGTCTGTTTAACTTCCCTTGATGTTCATTGATATTGTACGCACCTGTTCCCCATGTTGGTTTTATAATGGAAATAAACCAAATCAATTTAAATCAACAATTTAAACAAAATTTTCTGTCAACTTTTAAGCACGATGATACGATTGTGACGACGCACATGTGAGTGCACATGTGCGTGAGCTGTGATGACATGACACGCATGCGCTGACGGCATCCTTGTCTATGATAAAATATGTCATAACATTTACTCTAAGTATTTATCTACACACTTTGTTCTATTCAATGCATAGAACCGATAGATTTTTTTGGTTTTATCAAAAGAACTTTGAGCCACTTAACGTTTCTCATAACTAAGGAATTATTTTATTGGTATTACTTCAAAAGTTATTAAAAGAAAATGTTCAAGTTTACTCCTACCAGTACCATGACACAAGTAAACACACTTATTATTTTATGCAGATACTGAGAAGTGACTGTTAGCAGGATGACCCGAGCAATGGGTATGGACCAGAGGCTTTTGAGGTGGAAAGAGATTGATTTATTGTTTCCTCTTCTCCAAAGTGCAAAAAGAATCCAGCAAAACAGTGTAACAAAGTGACAAAAAACAAAAGAAAAATAAACTGTACAATATCTACAGGCTTGTTCAGCTAAATCCTATGGACCTGATCAGCTTCTATAGTTTCCAGTTCAAACTGTCTTTACAATACACACCAACCTACTTCAACCACCCTTGAATGAGTGTTTGGGAGCCATTTTATATTCTAGGCCCCGCCCTTGGATCATACCATGTTCAAGAAAATGGAGGTAGGTATACTAAGTACATTCTAAATTATTAAACCAAATATAAGGTAATAAAATAAACACACACACTTTCACATATAACTAACCATACAACATATATGCATATAACAACTAACAAATTACTTTTACAGGTATGAACCTGGTAGACAAAACAGCAAACACATCACGTGGGCACAAAGCAACAAAGTAAATCAATTTACAGACATTAAACATATATTCATTACACCAACACAACACAAGTCCATATTTGTATGTGGGTAACTGGGTCTGAGTGTGTGTGTATAGTCACAGTCTCAATGTAGCACTGTGACAGTGACAATTTTTTACCTTTTTATAAAGCGTGCTTGTTCTTGACTGGTGAAGATAAAATACCCCTCTCTTCATTACCTGTCTCTTTGATTGATATCCTGTTTGGGTGTTTATATCCAGTTGAGTCCTGATTTCCAGGTGAAATGCTTTTAAAGAAAAATCCACAACTTCTTTTACTAGTGGCCTGACCCTTTAAAATAAAGAAGAGAAAATAATAACACAATTGATAAAATCAGTTTAAACATAACATTATAAAAATGGAAAGCATATGGTGTACATTGTGAAAACTTACATTTTGCCACGATCCTGGCAGATCCGTCTCAAACTGCCAACCCCTACTCATCTTCTGTGTTAAAGATGAATCTTCCTGATTCCTGACAACCTGTTTGGTTTCTGGAATGCAATCGGGAGGAGCTATGAACCACCTTAAAACTAATATAGGCTTAGACAAAACAGGTACAACAAACAATGACCTGTTAAGTATGTCATGAGTCTTAGAATCTTAGAATTAAGCTTAAAAAGTCAGTATATATTTATGTACACACACTCTTTCTAAATGTAGACCGATGGAAGGAGCCAGCACCGGAATTTGGAGATAAACTTTTTTCAATGCCTTTTATGATGACTCATCTGGTGTGTAACATGACCAACTTCTCCACTGCTGTGTATACTCAACAAATGGCCCAGGTTGTGTCCTAGTATTATAAACTATTTGTTAAACCCTTTAATTTATCTTCAAAAAGATTTAGCAAAACCCACCAGTAGAGATTAATGTTGAATAAACAATGTTTTCAATAAAATAACTTTATTACTAAAATTACAAGTTGGACATTAACTAATCAGGTTTTAAAAGTGACTACTCAACTGAAACTGCCTTGCCATCAGTCACGGAAGCTCTAAGGAGGGCAAGAGGTGAGTCGAAATCATCAGTTGTAATTCTCCCTTTCTATTGTTATATGTATTGGAGCCTAATGTTTAGTGTACTCAGTGTATTCGTGTCATTTTTTATGTAAACCTCATGAGGAAGCACTCTAAAGGAAATATTATACTCATCAGTCTGGTTTGATAAAACGATTAGACAAGCAAAAACCATGCATGTGACTCAATGTATCACCTGATGACAAACACAGAATCAGCTGACTGTTTGAATAACACACACCTTCTCTATTCAGGTATCGGTGACACTTTTAATACACTTTAATGCAAGTAGGCTCCTCCACACACTCACTCAGAAGCCAGTTAAGGACTGAACAGACTATCTGGATTGTGTCTTTCTATGTGTACCCTGCAAGAAAATTAGTCCTAGGTATGTGGGTCCTTTTAAGATTGCTAAACAAATAACTCCTGTATCATTTCGTTTAATATTACCTTCTACTTATCGCATTTCTCCCACTTTTCATGTTTCCTTGCTGAAACCGGCTGGTGGTCCGAGAGAGGAGTGGGAGGAGACAACCACTGGACAGACTCCTCAACCCCTGCGGATAGATGATGAGGAAGCTTATCTGATTCACAACCTCCTCGATTCCAGACTTTGGGGCAACAAACTCCAATATCTGGATGACTGGGAGGGGTACGGCCCTGAGGAACGATCTTGGGTGGAGGCCAGAGATATCCCCGACCCTTCAATCATCACTCAGTTTCACAGAGACAATCCCGGGAAGCCGGCCCCTCGACCTCGTGGAAGACCCTGGCGTCATCCGCCTCTTCGCTTCGGGAGCCGCTCACAGGGGGGGGCTCTGTCACGAGTGAAGCTCCTGCTTCGCTCCTCGATCGCCACCAGAGGGAGACATCTCCCGAGTATTAACATTTACCCGGACTCCACTTCCCATAGACCCACATACCGGAACTAATTGCACTTGCACCTGAACCTCATTGGACTGCCTACTTAAACCTCCCACTCATTCACATCTGAGCGTTATTCCTGTCTGTTTATCCTGTGTATATTTTGGCGAGTTTACTTATCTTGCGACTTTTTGCTTTCTGCCCTGATCATCCGCCTGTTTTGTGACTACGAGATTGCCTTACCCTTATATATGTGTTCGCTGGAGATTGACCCTGCCTGTACGACAACGATTGTGAAGATTAAAGTGTGCAAATGGATCCTCAGCCTTCTGGTGTTCCGTTACACCAAGTGTTCTCAGGAATCTCCCTATTTTTGTGTGTTTAATGCTTGACAATCCATTTTCCCCTTTCATAGTACAATCTTTTTTACAACCATGGCATACTAAGATAGTTATTTAAGAAATGAGTTCCAGGCTGATATACAGTATAATCACTAGAACAGAGATCCAATTATACTGTGTGTGTTTATATTAACCAAATCAGCAACTTTTTTAGACCCCGACTTTATAGTTTTTTTTGCGCCACTTTATAAACATGCTAACCATGATGCAGTTCTTCAGTATGCGGCATTATTGACATTATTTCAACTTTGGGGATTATGTACATTGTTGAACAATTCTTCAATGTTCTGCGTGTTCAGAATTGGAGAGAGGCCAGTCAAAGTAAAATCTTGAAGTTTATTGATCAGAAGATTCAAAAATACAACAGCTGCTGGGTGGGTTGCCTCAAACTCAGTCTTACAAGAGAACTGATATCTCACAAAGGACTCACACCGAAGAACAATTTTTACATGGTATTTATAATCCTTATGGCGTCTTTTATTAGCTCGAGAAGCTAATGTCCTTTCGCGGATGTGAAATCCTGGGAACACGTCCAATCCGCTGCCTCTCCTTTGTTCTTTCTCCGCCAATCAGTTCACGCTGCTTGTCCCGACTATTTGTGGAGACCCCATACCTCACCAAATTTCGACGAGCTCTGCGTAATCTGATCTTTACACACACACACATATTATTTTGGTACAGAAAGTTCACTCCAAATAAGTCCTTTGGTTAACTCACACACTTGTTATATTTTTAACATATTATGCACAGTTAGTGGTCAATTATGAAATCATAAAGCATATTAAATGTAAAAGCACGTTTAAACCATAATAATCACAATAAAAATCCTCCAGTCCCTCTCTTGACCACTGAAAGTGGCCATACAACATCACAATCATCGTTATCATCCTCATCTAGGAAGTAGTCGCCAGACAATAGAGGCATGGTATATATCAGTTTTGCTGTTAATTGAATGTCGGAACAGGTCGGGACACCTTGATCAAACTTATCCACAGCAGATATAAGATCCAGAAGAGCATCAATACTGAGACTCAACAAACTCAGAAATATTATCATTGAAATTCAATACAAGATACTAAGCTATTACTTCAACAAGCCATAGTAAACAATTGATTAGAGAACCGATATGTGTCAAGTAGCCTTTTTGTTAAATAACACATGTCAAAGACCTATTTTAACCCAGAGGCTGTTGGAAATGGGACAATGAGAGAACCCAAATGCAGGCAGCTTGACACAAAACAATGTGTAAGGATATGTAAGCTTTGCGCAAGTTCTATAAGGAAGACTCCTCACATCACAAACAATTACCGGTTAGCCTATCATCCGTCAGCATGTAGTATAAAAGGATTGTACTTACCTTCTCTTTCGTTCACAGAAACTAACGCACAAGTGAAAACCCCCATCCTTCCTTCCACCGCCACCACCAGGTCTGGCCCCGTCCTCAGTCCGGGGGTAGGCTCCCCTCCTGCCTTATCTTCAGGCAGGAACTCCAGAATCATTTTGCCATGATTCCTTCATCGGACGCTATAATAAATATCATATATTGTTCTATGTTTCCTGAGTCTTTCTGATAGAACTGTCAAGACCGGGGGAAGTGACAGAGAGAGGCAGAACCCAATCGCAGGGCAGCGGTGGTACGAGACAAAACTTTATCAAACAACAAAACAAAACAATAGGCAAAAATACAAAACTGAAACGAACACTTCCCACGAGAGGGATAAACCAAGGGTATTAAATAACAAGACTCATGATATGACAGGAACAAAACATGACACAACGTTGTAAATACAAGAAAATGTCTGAAATAGGGCAGGGTAAACAGACAGGCAGGATCAGGAACAATGTAACAGTGCAGGTTCATGATAAAACAGGCAGATTTGAAAAACATGGATATCATTGACATAAACCAACAAAGCAAAAACATGCATAAAACTAATGCATACAAAACAAAAATAAAAACCAGAAGAACACTATCCACATTACATCTAGAACATCAGAGGATCCATCAGCCGATGAGATCAAATTTGTTTCAGTTGGTTCTGTTCCTCCTGGTCTTTCTGTTAAACAAAACATGAACATTAGTTTGGGTTTATAAGTCATAAGCAACATTACAATTATAAACCACAAATAATGTCTTCTCCAAACACTAGTCATTATTCAGATTTTACTCACCCTTAATATATAGTACTATCATTTCAGAATGGGGCAAGTTTGTGCCTGTGATAAGACACTGATATTTTCCTCCATCAGTGATTTGAGGATTTTCTATTTTGATGGAGTAGTTTCCGTTCTGATACTCCTCGGGAAAACTTTGAACTCTGTCCTTGTTCTCTTGACCAACTGTTTCTTTGCCCTTTATAATGTCAAACCGAAACTTGAGGTTATCTTCTCTCCACTGTACAGAAATCTCTTTGGGATTAATGCCCTTCAAAGAACAATTCAAGATCACAGGCCGTCCAGCAACACCCTCCACTTTAAACATCCGGGGAACCGAAAAACCTGCAAATAAATGTAAACACGGTTTGGCATTGTACTTGTGGCGTTGATTATGACCCTGCTTGTGAATACTTAGCCAAAGTCATTTTTGATGATTGACTGTTTTTGACAGAAAATCTTCCTTCATAATATTCTGTGAAATATGTAATATTGACTGAGGAAGGCCATGCATGTCAAAGATTGAAATCATATTAAAATGAATGCTTGAAATAAAATGTTGATGCTTCACAGTTATAAAATGATTGTTTGTTTATTGCTCACCTCTAATACATGGCAGAAGAACACAGATGATGTACCAACTGTTGAAACAAAAGAAAAACTACATCAACAACTGGTGACTTTTTCCTCGTATCTCCCATTTTGAGAAATACACAACATTTTAGTGTAAAAGTGTCTTGACTTTCTTATTTACCAGTTTGTCTTAGCCTCTTCATTTCAGTGAAGATCTAATAGCATTAAAGGGACTCTCTGTCCCAAAATGAAAAGTCTGCCTTTAATAACTTACCTCAAGAAGTTTAACACTTACCGTTAAGTTTGTTTCACTCTTTTCTTATTTTTTTATTATTATTTATATATTGTGTTTTTTCATTTACTTTTCAAATTCCCTACTCCCCTCCCGCCTGGTTGCTGTTTAAGCCAATTATCATTATCATTACTCACACCTGTACCCCATTACCAGCCTAATTATTTATTAATAATTGATCAAATTATCCCCAGGGGCACGACTTCCCGTAGGATAAGGATTACATCTACCAGCATTTCCTCTCGCAGTCAGACTTTCCTCCCATTGACCCTGGAGCGGAGGGTGATATCATTGCCATTGAGCTGGCCAGAAGGATCCCGTTCAACCCACTCCCTCACTCGATCTCAGCCCAAACAGTCTGTGGTACCCAGCTCACCAACAACAAGTATATCACTGTTCCTTTGACTCTCACTACGTCTGGAAATCATACGGAGGTGATACAGTTTTTTCTTCATCCAGTCAACTTCCGCTCCGGTCATTCTGGGTCACACTTTGCTCTCTAGACACAACCCACACATTGACTGGAGGAATAGTTTGATTTCTGAGTGGAGTGATTTTTGTGCATCTAACTGTTTATCTGCTGCCCTGTCACCCTTAATTTCTGTTCCTTTGTTACAGGATGAACCAGTTGTGCTCACTGGGGATTTCAGCAAGTCTCGGCGCCATCTCTGCCTCCACAGCGCCCGTACGACTGTGCGAATGACCTGTTACCCGGCTCGTCTCCACCTAAGGGTCGTCTGTATTCTCTCTCTGGGCCCGAGAGGGAGGCTATGGAAAAGTAGGTATCAGGTTCCTTGTTACCCGGCATTATTCGTCCTGCCCCTCTGGCTGGGGCAGTGTTTTTCTTCGTGGAGAAGGATGGCTCCCTCCATCCCCGCATCTATTATTGGGGGTTGAACGACATCACAGTCAAGAATAGTTATCCCTTGCCCTTGATGTTGTTGGCCTTCGAACTCTTGTAGGGTGCAACCATCTTTATGTAGCTAGACCTGCGCAATGCTTACCACCTATTCAGGATCAGAGAGGGGGCCCCGGCGGTTTTCCAAAGATTCGTCAATGTGTTTTAGCCAATTATCATTATCATTACTCACACCTGTTCCCCATTACCGCTCTCCTTATTTATGCCGCTGTGTTTCCCTCACTGGTCGTGGCGTTGTTTTTTCATGTTTCGGCGGAGGGTCCCATTAAGTTAAAATCTTAATGGGACTACATACAATGATACTCACGATATGCATGTGCCTATAACAGTTTTGCTGAAGCCCCCATTCATGGTGCAGCCTTTCCTGTGCACAAAGTGAGGTCCATATTGTTTCCGAATCTGGTGTAAAAGTCTGGCCTTTACCTAGCCAAGACCTGAATCCCTTGATACACTTGAGATTATTTAGAACTGGATAATCCAACATCAACATCTGTCCTCGCTAATACGGTTGTGTCTTCTCTGAATATGAATATTAGACTTTTCCTTCTGCTTCCAGCTAGATATCACCCACCAAATCTGTGTTCAAATCAGTGGACCACTGCTTTAATGGTAACACCCCATTCAAAAATCAGCTACTGGAACTCAATGTTAACACTTAACAATGAGGTCTCATTCATTATCAACATAACTCTTGAATGTTATTAATACAAAAATAGTTGTTCTAACATACTACATTGTTTTATCATGTAAGTTCATTGTTAAAATATTTAATTTTAAACATGCATTTCAAATAGTTTGAACTGAACCAAAATTAACAAATGCTGTAGACATTCTGTTCATTGTTACCATATTAACTCATTTTAAATTAGGAATGCACTGATACCACTTTTTAAGGATCGAGTACGATACCGATACTTTTTCCCTGGTATTCGCCGATACCGATACCAACGCCGATGCTAGATTTTTTTTGTTTGTGGCAATTTTCTAAGAACAACACAATGAGACTGATGAACATATCAGCATCTTCATTTTTAACAACTTCAACTCATATTATGAAAAAATAAATCAATCTTATGTTCTTATCAAAACTTTTCAAAGCCACAATTCACAGTGTCCATCCAATAACCTCCAAAGGGCAAAACCAAGGACATAAGCATGCAGATTGCCGTGCGTGGGTCGTCATCATTGATTTTGAAATGTTTCCACACTGCTAAGTGCGAATGAAGCGTTAAGCAAGAGTGATTTACATGTTAAGTCAATGCAAAGACGCAATAGACCTACTTGCGGTGCGATTCACGCGAATGAGATGGCGTGAATTGAGCGTTCGCGTTATTCGCGCGGGTTGAAAAATCTGAACTTTGGTGAAAATTTGCGCCGCGTTAATCAATCAGGCGCCTGCTGTAGTAGTGACGTGATTATGACATAGCGAGCGGAGGCACAAATCTGAAACAACAATGAAGGACTGCGCTGAAGAACTGCACCTCTGGACCCAGACACGGCGCCGAACGAGTCTACGTCTATCTTCAGCCTTCCATTGCACATTATGCGCAGCTACCTGCTCAACAAAACCCATGTCCGCCATTTCGCAACAAGACTGGAGCCGCCTGCCAGAAGCCCCTCCCATGACACAAATTTCACTCGCGATTGAAGTGAGTAAACTCAAAATGTTCAAGCGTCCAGCTACACACGAATAGTGCGATTCGATCTAAGACATTGTGTCCGCTACGGCAGGTGTCTCTGTGTGCACTGGAACGTTCTGTCAATTACGGCACGTAAGGTATCGGTCTTTGGTATTGGGGAATTTTTACGAGTACGAGTACGAGTACATGAGCTTGGTATCGGGCCCGATACCCGATACTGGTATCGGTGCATCCCTATTTTAAATGTTAATGTAATCGTAAAGTTTTGCCAAAAATGTTATACTGTATTTTGTCTAATGCATCTTAAAAGTTAACATAACTATTTTTTATTTTTCTCGTTTATACATTAACTGTAAATGGTATGAATGGTAAATGTCAACACATACAAAGAAACTAAGATGTGATCCACCCGTCGTTATCATGGCCTACAGTAGCTAATGCTAACAAAAATAACCGATCAAACATTTAAAGTTTCCAGACCAATTGATTTTCCATAACGTGGTTAACGAATGGTTTGTGTTGTTTACTCCAATATTCACTCTTATGAACACTAAATGATGCCTATTTTGTAAAAAAAAACATTCTCCAGGTTTCACAAAATGGCTACATATGAACACATGCTTTGCTCGTTTGAAAGTCTGTTTAACTTCCCTTGATGTTCATAATTATTGTACGTACCTGTTGCCCATGTTGGTTTTATAATGGAAATAAACCAAATCAATCAAGTTTTAACAATTTAAACCAAATTTTCTGTCAACTTTTAAGCACGATGATACGATGGTGACGAAGCGTCTTTCACTTAGCTAGCATGTCAGTGCACGTGACCGGTAATATCATGACAACGCATGCGCTGAGGACATGACACGCATGCGCTGAAGACATCATCGTCTATGATAAAATATTTATGTACACTTTGTTCTATTCAATGCAAATTTCGATTTTCTATTGGTTTTATCAAAATAACTTTGAGTCGCTTAACGTTTCTCACATCTGAACAAATTATTTTATTGGTATTACTTCAAAAGTTTTAAGAAGAAAATGTTCAAGTTTACTCGTACCAGTACCAGGACAGAAGTAAACACACTTATTATTTCAGTAGATATTGAGATGTGACGCATTGTTTTTACCTTTTTTATAAAGCGTGCTTGTTCTTGACTGGTGAAGATAAAATACCCATCTCTTCATTACCTGTGTCTTTGATTCATATCCTGTTTGGGTGTTTCTATCCAGTGGAGTCCTGCTTTCCAGGTGAAATACTTTTAAAGAAAAATCCACAAATTCGTTTAAAATTGGCCTGACCCTTTAAAATAATGAAGAAAAAACAATAACACTATTGATAAAATCAGTTTTCAACACAATAAAAATGGAAAGCATATGGTGTACATTGAGAACTTACATTTTGCCACAATCCTGGCAGCTCCGTCTCAAAGCGACAACTCCTCTTCATCTTCTGTGTTTAAGATGAATCTTCCTGATTCCTGACAACCTGTTTGGTTTCTGGAAACAAAGGCATGGAATGTAATCGGGAGGAGCTATGAACCACATGAAAACTAATTTAGGCAAATAGGCTTAGTCAAAACAGGTACAACAAACTTTCAAGATGCACAATGACCTTTTACGTATGTCATGAGTCTTTGCCTCTTAGAATTAAGGTTAGAAAATCAAAGTATAATTAATGTATACACACCCTTTCTAAATGTAGACCGATTGAAGGAGCCAGAACCGGATTCTGGAGATACACTGTTTTTAATGCCTTTTATGATGGCTCATCTGGTGTGTAACAAGACCAACTTCTCTCCTGGTGTGTATACTTAAGCAAATTGTCAATCCGCAGGGGTGTGACAGAGGGAGAAAGAACCCAAGCACAGGCAGAAGTAGCGGACAAACAAAAACTTTAATATAAAATAAACAGGAACAAAAAAAACCACGTCTAACTGGGGAACATGACACAAAACAAGGTTATATATATATATAGATATAGATATAGACGGAACCAGAGAGAACGCATATTATGTCAAGACTGACGATAACATGTTTCTCTCCACACAAAACACGTGGCTCTGTCATGATTCTGCCACTAGGCTAGAAACCCTAGACATAAGCAGGCAGAGTAATGACACAAATGGCCCAGGTTGCTTCCTAGTATCATAAACAATTTATTAAACCCTTTAATTTATCTACAACTTTTTGAACTACTCGACTGAAACTGCCTTGCCATCAGTCACGGAAGCTCTAAGGAGGGCAAGAGGTGAGTCCAAATCATCAGTTCTAATTCTCCTAGACCTGTCTGCAGCTTTTGACATGGTTAATCATCAAATTCTTCTGCCCACCCTCTCATCACAGGGTATCACTAGAACTTCCTTCTCCTGGTTTAAGTCATATCTCATATAGATCCTTCAATGTTACTCGGGGGGGGTGAGGTCTCAAGTAGAGGTCTTCACGGGTCCACTTAGATCCGAAAACCCGAGGTCCGGCCCGGGTCTAAAAGATTCACGGGAGCTTCGGACACGGGTCGGGTATATTATTAGTGTCTTCGGGTCTCGGGTAATATAAAGTAAAAAAATTTTTTGCTGAATTGACCCAAGGAAGACCCGAACTATCCTGTACAATAACAGCGTGTCGCTCGTGTGTGTGCGTGTAGTTACCAACTCTCCTCTTGTGACATCTTGTGGTTGGATGGTAGGCTAATTAACATTGAGCCAGACCTGTCAATCAATTTTGAATGTACACTGTCGCGATTACCTTGGTCCTAATTGTTTCGTCAGATTAGCATGACAGAGGCAATAGCAGACATGAAAAAGATGACGAATATACAGAAGTAAAACATCCAGGGTCATCATCGGTATGGACAACATTTGTTGTAATTGTTGATAAGGAGGGAAAATAGATCGGTGCAGCTAAATGCGCAGACTGTGATGCCTTATTTAGATTTGATTCAGCTAAAACTGGCACAACCCATTTAGCCTGAGTTTGCGCAATTTGCCAGAGCAAAACAAGATAATCAACGTGTTCATTGCCATATCAATTTCATTAATAAACGTCGGTTTACATTCAGGTCTAGTCGGGTTTGAAAAAGAAATACGATGGGTCGGACTCGGGTCTAACGATATCGGGTCTGTCTCGGGTCGGGGCTTTAAAAAAAAACTTTATCGGGTCTGACTCGGGTTCGGGTAAAAAGTGATTCGGGTCATTTCAGGTCGGGTAAAGATCTTTGGACCCGAGTGGACCTCTAGTCTCAAGTCAATTCAATGGGGTTCCACTGGGATCAGTTGGTGGGCCTCTGCTCTTCTGCATAAACACATAACTGGCTCCAATCATAAAAGCGCATGGTTTCTCCTATCGTTGCTATTCTGATAAAGATAAGCTCATTCCTAACAATGCATGCAACAAAGCTTCTTGTCAATGCGCATGACATTGGTAGACTGGCCACTAAATGTTATACCAAACAGTCATGCTGGGTGAGAAGAACAGCAATTCGATAGCTTTAAGAAGTCATGCAGTGTGTTCTCGACATCCTGATTTGCTCTGTTTGCACACCCACTCGCACTGAAGAGTGCACATACATCATATTGTCAATACTTCTGTAATGCCTTAAAGAACTACTTTCTATAGCTGCTATAATTTCTGATTTAAACATATGTAGCCAGTCTCTATTTTTATTGCCAATAATCACAAAAACAGCCACCTGTTTATGAATATGAGAATAATGTTGCATGTGATCAAAACCGCTAGAATGCGGTAAAGTGGACTTCCTCTTGGTGGTTTGAGCCAAATGCCCCTCTCTTTGTTTTAAAGGTCATACACGTACAGTTGCATTTCCTTTAAGCACATTTATTCAAGTTAAGAGAGGGGTTAAGTTTATATAATTTTGAAGGATTTAAACCGGAAAGAGTCATGATCCCACTTCTGGTCTGTAAGTTTATTGAAAATTTTTGAATGTTTTACTTATAATTTATGATTAATTATCAAACATCAATGAGTGTTTGTGGGTGTATTTTATAGGTCTATTCACCTGCTATCAAAATGTACAGACTTTAACAGATCAACTAACAGAGTTGGGACAGCATGTGACCATAAACTGTGATCTAGAGGAAGTTGATGAGGTTTATTGGTTATTACTGAATCTACCGAATCCTCCAACGACGATACTGCGCTCATTCTCAACTTCTCAAACACCTTTTTACTACAAGATGACATTCAGACACAAATATTCAGTGCAATCGAAACATCTGTTAATAAACAGTGTCACCGTGGATGAGTTAGGAGTATATTTCTGTATGAACACAGGCATATTCCCAACATTTAGTGACGGCATCAGACTACATGTTATTGGTAAGTTTACTTTCATGGATCAGCTGATTATATTTATGTTCACGTTCATGTTACAAAACAAATATTTGACTCTGTAAATGTGTTCACTGTTTTTAACAGAACCAACTCAACTAACTGAGTTCACAGAGTGTCAGAATCACACAATAGTGAGTTATATTCAGTCGAATCATACAGTGGCGAAGCATACTGAACAGAATCAGACACAATGGATGACTATTATCATTATATCAGGTGTACTGACTGGTGTTTTGGTCTTTGTGGCCATTGGTAAGCTCTTTATATGTTATAATAACTTTAGGACTAGTGTGACTCGGATAGCAGCAATATTAACATAATGCTTTTCCCTGGTAGGAATTACATGTCAATACACTCGAGAAGATCAAAATGTAGTTTCACAGCATACTAGGTTCACATCTCTAAAGCAACTTGAAGAGCTAAAGAGCTGTACACTGGTAATGTATGCTGTAGACATTTCTAATTCTTTTTTTTTACTTCAAACTATATATAGCATTGTTCTGATGAAACATGAGTTACTGTTAATATTGCTTTCTCTATTATCATTTCAGTGCACGGAGGTGGTGTTTTCTTCAGTGTGTGATGAGTCTGATCACAGATTCTTTGCTTTACCACCAACTCATAATTATTTAAAATAACATACTTGCACGTGTGAAAAAGACATGGATGTGAATGGCCCCTATGCCTGTGAACATTTTAAATGATTGACTTAAAGCTAAAAAATATTTCACAAAAGTGTTTAATTCAGTATCCTCAGACATTGTACTGTCTTTGTTAGCTATGATGATGTTTTGCCACTCCTTTCTGTGTAGTTTAAAAATGTAAGAGTCAATTTTTCCACTGGTTTTGGTCACCTGATCAACTGTCAATCACACGCCCAGGTAGTTTCATTTTGGTTTCCTAATGCAGTGTCACAATTGTCATTATGTACAGACTGAAAATATAAAAAAGTTGTTTAATGATCTATAATGTGTAATGTAATGTTTTAGAGATAAAAGGTATTTATAGGTTACACTTCTCAAAGAACTGGAATTGATCATATATGGCTTTAACATTTATTTATTTAGCCCACATTCATCCAAAGCATGAAAATGAAATATCAGATTTCCATTACAGGTTAACAATACTTACCAGACATGAATGAAACCTTTTCATGATGTTCAAGGTTAAACCACCTGCCTAAACAAGATCCAACAATGAGACCTTCACTGTTTGTCAAACGACCAACCCAGAGTTTCAGCAGTGATGTAATAACTGATGTCATTCTAGCACATCTGTGTTCATTTCTCTATTTAAAAGCAAAGCTTTGCAGACACATATTTATAAGTACACATGATTCGCTTAATAGGACTAGGTGTTATAATCCCACTATTCAAGCACAGTTGAATTGGCCAATAGGACATTTCCCACACCTTATGCATGACAGGGGAGCAGTCAATAATATGAATAGAGGAAAGGAGGTCTGAGTTTTCACTGGGTTCCTCGGGTAGGCATCCTCTTAATAAATCTAAAATGTTGATCCAATGTCATTTAAATCCTCTCTCTTCTAAGATAATAATATTAAAGTAATTCTGTAAATGGCCTCTAGGTAGAGACAATTAACCCTGATGGGCCCAAGCTGCCGAAAAGTGTATTTTATCTGGTAAAATCATCATTTCACTCCTATTAGCCAAAATTACGTAAAAATATTAGAATATGATGTGAATTTCACTTAGGCATGCTAATGTGACAAATTTTAGAGCAAAACACAGATTTACAGTAAAACAAACAGAGAACTTTCAAATGCAGCTTGTGGTTTCCACATCAGTTTTCTAACATAAGTTGTTTTACTCTGCCTCTGGTGCACGAAGTCAGATCATCTCTGTTTTGTCTATGTTCATCAGTTCATTGTTTAGGCCATGTTTACTTTGTTTGTTTTGTTCCCCTTGTGGAAAGTTTTAGTTTACACTTTTTTGTCTTGTTTTAGACCGTGTTTTCCTCATCGAGGGTCTTTTGTTTAAATAAAGTTTTTGTTATTTAACTCTGCTGCCTGCGTTTGGGTTCTGTCCACACACCGTGACAGAATGAACCGACCAAGAAGAACCCAGCAGGCAGCAGTGTTTGCTGCAAGGTCCTGCCAGCCTCGTCCCCTCTGCAGCGTTCGCCAGGATAACTCAGACCTGGCGGACTACCTTGATAGGTTTCTGGAAGCTGCAGGAGAGGTGGTCCTCGGAGAGGAGGAGGTGACCGCAGCATTCATCCACGGCCTCAGGGTTCCCCTATCTCCAGCGGAGACGAGGAGGCTGAGACCGCTGGACTTCGAGGGTGTGCTCAGGTTTGTCATGAGCCGACCGGAGCCCAGGGTCTCAACTGCTCCATGTTTTGCATCTCCGTTGGGCCCCATCCCTGAGGGTCTTGCCCTGAAGCTCGGGGTGTTGACAACCGCCACGCCACCAGCCTCTGCTCCACCACCAGCTAGCCTCCGTGGTAGGCGTGGACGGAGGAAGTCGTGGGACTCCCCGCCCGAGTCTTCCAGCACGGAGATAGTGGGGTCCCCCACCGCTACTCTGCAGCCGGCCACACGTCCTGTGGGCCGGTCAAAGAGGAAGAGGCAGAGGAGAGTGGCACCATCCTGTCCTGCCCAGCAGCCGGTATTCAGCCCTGCCCAGGCGTCAAGTCCGGTGGTCCCGTCAAGTCCGGTGGTCCCAAGTCCGGTGGTCCCAAGTCCGGTGGTCCCAAGTCCGGTGGTCCCAAGTCCGGTGGTCCCAAGTCCGGTGTCAAGTCCTGCCCTGCCGGCCTTCCAGCCGGCGTCAAGTCCTGCCCAGCCGGCCTTCCAGCCGGCGTCAAGTCCTGCCCAGCCGGCCTTCCAGCCGGCGTCAAGTCCTGCCCAGCCGGCCCTCCAACCTACAAACCAGTCAGCCTTGCCCCAGCCGTTCCCTACTACGGCCGTCCTGTCATGCCCCTACCCCTTCTAGTTCCTCCCACTCCAAGAGAGGTATCCCTTCCATGCCCAGACCTTCCCACCCCTCCGCCCAGCTCTAGGAAGCAGGGTCCTGTCCCTCCTAAGTCTCCACCCAGTAATGTTCCCAAGTTTTTCCCACCAATTCCGCCTCCCCCTTCCCATTGATGTTTATTTTATTGTCCAACCCCAATCCCTTTCTAGTCATGTCAGCCCTGCCCCTAGTGTGTTCTGTTCTGTGTTTATGGTGTCTGTCCTCCTGTCTGTCAGTCTTGTCATGTTTAGTGTGATCTTGAAGAACTCCTGGAGGAGTTCTTTAAGGCGGGCGCTCTGTCATGATCCTGCCTCTCCTTGTCTTGGTTTTCGAGTCTTGTGGCAGGATCATGTCAGTCCCATGTGTTTTGTGTGGAGAAAGAGCATTGTTTTGGTTTAAGAAGCCATGCTCTCTCTCCAGTGTCTCGTCCTTTAGTCCCGCCCCCTTGTTTCCCTGTTTGCAGTCCATTAGCGTTAGTCTTGTCTCCAGCCCTGATCCATCCTTCCCTTAGTGTTTCAGTCCCCTCACCTGCCTCGTGCAATCCTCCTGTTAGCTTTCCCTTAGTGTTTCATCCCTGTCACCTGTGGCCACTCTCCCTGTGTCATCAGTCCTTGTTAGTGTTTTCCCTTTATCAAGCCCCAGTTTTCCCTCTGTCCCTTGTCGGTTCATTGTCATTTTGTCATTATCGTACCTCCTCACGTCACCTTGTTGGATTATACCTGTCTATGGATTATCGTGTTTGTTCCTGTTCTAAGTTTGTGGATTTTGTTGATTTATTATTCAAAGGACTTTGTTTGTTTTGTTCCCCTTGTGGAAAGTTTTAGTTTACACTTTTTTGTCTTGTTTTAGACCGTGTTTTCCTCATCGAGGGTCTTTTGTTTAAATAAAGTTTTTGTTATTTAACTCTGCTGCCTGCGTTTGGGTTCTGTCCACACACCGTGACAAGAGCACTTTGCTTATATTCTTTTAAATTCGAATAAAACAGAAATATTACTTATCGGGCCAAAGACACGCAAACCGAATATTTCTGATTATAAACTGCAAGTTGAAGGATGTAATAAGCATCAGAGCAATAAGAAACAGCTGTGCGCTGCTGAGCCGCTCAGCTGATTGCCAAGCCGCATCAGCTATGCACATGGAAAGGCGAGTGAGAAAGTGAAGGGAGATCAAACCCGGGACCTGACATTCACTGGCTACCCATTAAGTATCGTATTGACTTTAAAGTTCTTTTAATCACTTATAAAGCCTTAAAGGGTTTAGTCCCTGCCTACCTAACAGAGCTTCTATCACACTACAACCCATCACGCTCTCTAAGATCTCAAAACGCAGGACTTTTGATAATACCTAGAATAACTAAATCCACCAAAGGAGGGCGAGCTTCCTCATACGTATCACCTAAACTCTGGAATAGCCTTCCTGATATTATTCGAGGAAACTCCCTTCTTGTCCACTGACATTATACCGTGAACACTTCATAGTTCTTTTATACTCAGCCCATTTTAAACCCTGTTCTGTGGCTTTGGCCTCATACCTGTATATTGGATCCTGATGTCCTGGTGCCTATTCTGTGGATTGCTTACCTTTGTGTGTGCTTCAGAGCAGTACGTGATGGCATCACCAAGTGTCTCTTGCTGTAAGGCCTGTTGGTTGTAAATTTTAATAAATATTAATCTGCATTGGCCTTAAAGAGAAAGTTCACTCAACAAAAGAAAATTTCCTGATATTCCAAACCTGTATAAGTTTCTTTCTTCCACAGAACACAAAGAAAGATGTTTTGAAGAAATGGTAACCAAACAGCAGACCACATTGACTTCTATTGTGGTAATGCCATTGTTTGGTTACCAACAATCTTCAAAATATGTTTTGTTTTCTAAAGTCATACAGATTTGCAATGACAATATACAGTAATCCACAATATACAGTAGTCAAAGCAAATCTAAATCTCTCTTAGTATTGTAAAGTCAAAGTGATGTTTCCTGTCATTTTCCACTTAAGGGCAGAGAAATTAAAAATCAAATAGGAAAACAATAGTTCAAGGAACACTTGTGCAAACACAAAACAACATTTGGTGACAAAAATTGTTAATAAGTACAGCAGCACTATTCCAGAGTTAGGGCCTATAAACAATTTGGAAACATGAATAGACATACAAACCAAACATAACTATAAACAAAAGTTCAGTAGCCTATATAGAACATTTAACAATTAACATTGAAATTCAGCAAGCATTATAAAAATGGTATTACAATATAGAAGTGGTATTGCAATAAAGAAGTGGCCATATAGGCGTTTTACTACAATACACTTTTTTACTTGACAGTCATTTCCAAAAAATGTTAAGCAGTTGTTTGAAGTGAATGCAAAATAAATAACAAATGTATTAAATGTACAACATTAATGTTTTTGACCTGCTTACAGAAGCAATGATGGTCATGAGAAAGTAGTATGGTAACATAGACTACAATGTGGTCAGAGAAAACTTGACTTCCTCTGTTGGGTGTGAGTAAAGTATAGAAAAAAGTAGCAGAGCTCATTAGTGTCTTAATAAAGAGAACATGAGGATCACACAGCTTCAAATCTGTGAGTATATTGATTTAAATCTATGTTTCCATTTGCTCAAATTATGCTTGTTTTTACCTTTACTGGTTGACATTTAACAATGAGATGTAAATTGTAATTATAACTTTTGGATTTCCATAGATCTCTTCATATGGTGTCAAGCTGCAGAGACTTTAGATCAACTGACAGATTTGGGACAAAATGTGACTATGAACTGTGATCTGGATGAAGGAGATATTTATTGGTTATTACTGGAAGTACCAGATCCTCCTGTGATGATATTACGCACTTTATCATCTGAATTTCTATTCTTTAACACAACATTCAGACGCAAATATTCAGTACAATCTAAAAATCATCTGTTTATAAATAACATCACTGTTAATGAATTAGGAGTTTATTACTGTATGAAGAAAGATACACCTCCTAAATTCAGCAGTGGCATCAGACTGAAGATAAATGGTAAGTGGTCATGTCAGAATTAAGTGTATTTATATTCAGTCTTATAGATGATAATATCTACAGTATTGCAGATTGTAAAGTTTCTCATTATATGCAGAGCCAACAGAAAGTCCAAATAAAGAGATCGGGTGTAAACATCAGAATCATACAGAAGTTAAACCTATTCAACAGAATCAGACGCTGTGGCAGACTCTTACTCTCATACTTGGTCTGCTGAATGGTGTTTTATTTATTTTGGTCATAGGTGAGTTATTTTTCATTAGTTATTAAACATTGTCTTTGAAATGGTCTTTGATTTTATTTTTGTTTCTCTGAAGGACTATTAAAGGCTTTTATTGATGGGAATAAAACAATTGAAGGCTTTATAAAACTTCCCAACACTGATCTACAGCAGGTGACCTACAGATGCTTTACTAATCCCAAATCAGTTAAAGGTAAATATCTCAATTCACAAGATTTTCCTAAATGTTTCAGTTGTGATACAGTACAGTATCTTTGCATAATTTAGATACATTTAGAATAAAACTACTGCATTCATCATGCTTATACATTTTTTCTTTTCATTTGCTCTTTCAGTGTGCAGAAGTGAAATGTTCAAAGCTGCATAAAGTCCAATAGCAACTGTGCTGTTTCAAAGCCCGACTAACCCGACATACAATATATCTCACAGCGTACAGACATATATATGATGAATTATGTTACCTTCCCTTTGATTTAATTATGTTTTTATTTTTTCAAATTATTTTGATAGCATATGATAGTCTCCGGATGTTGGCAACATAGTTGTAGTTCACAATTTAACATCCACTTTCTGAATTTCTATGAGCATATGTTTGGTAATTACAATATAGAGAAATACTCGCTTTACAAGCTATAGCTCGACCCAAAGGAGAGTAATAAACGCTTAGTTATGTCAGTCATACACTAAAAGTTTCTGTTTTAGTCTATAATCATGATAAAAATTTTTATGAATTATGCAAACCACTGTGGTTCTGGAATAAAAAGAATTAAAGTGGTTGGTTGTTGTGTTTAAAATAAGTCAGTTATCGTGTCATATATATTTTATTAGAGGAAAAGGAAGGGTTGTGTCAGTGTTGTTACACTCAACTAAAGTGTTTAACCAAAACCAGAAATGTGTTCCAATGTTCACTCTGCAACCAATGACTAACTGCAACTCTTTGACTAGACCTGTGGTTTAATCTTGAACCGCATGCAATGTTTTTCTCAGACCACTTCAATATTTACTTATCACACAAGAGTCTTTTTCCAAGAGTCTTGGACATAAGAAAATAACTTACATTAAACATATCCAAATATTAGCCTCAATAATAAATGTAACCTTTCTGATTATGGTCAAAACATTTCAATAAATCCATAACTGCCAGTGTGACATTTCCTTTCAACGCAGAATGAACAGACTACAGTTATTTGATGAAGCATAAAACAAAGATAATCTTTTAATTATCCCCTGAACTGTTAGTTACTGTCAAATCATTTATGTTGTTAAAAATGTAATAATAAAATATTCTCAGTTTACATACGTTTACAACAGCTACAAAACTCCTCCCACATTTTATTATGTCAGGCTCCTAATGATAATTTAATAAGAAAAATAAACATGCAGTTTTAAATCTTACATATATCATTCAATTTTACCAAATGTTCTGTTGGTTGTTATTTGTTTAGACATTTGTGGAGTGTTAAAAACTGAAACAGGAAGTTCTTCTGAACCTGCATTGCATTAGGGATGTATGTATATATTGTATTGGACTATTTGGAATTAGACACGCACACATGTTTGCCTTACTGAGTGGGGACCGTATCACAGTTTGTTTAAGATTACATAGGGGTTTTATAGAGATTCAGTTTTGTGGGTGCCAGCACACGAGGGAGTGAAAGGGAATGAAAGTGCACATAAATTAGCCAAAGAGGCATTACAAAAAGAAATATCAGTTCCAGTACCGCTTGTATAAGGTGCGCAGTAGTTAAGAAGAAAGGTATTGAAAGATGGCAGATATTGCGGGACGAAGACAAGAAAGTAAGGGGATATTATAAAAAGTCTGTAAGCATTCAAAAATATAGAGAAATATGCGGGAAGAAATATTAATAACACAACTGAGAGTGGATCACACATGATCGGACTGAAAGCACCTTGTTTTTAACGGAGAAAAGTAATAGTGAGAATTGTGATAAACGTTGGGTTAAAGAAAATGATATTACACTGCATAAGATGTGGAAGGACGGGTGTTTCAAGAAAGGGTTTAGCAGGCAGGGCGTGAGTGGGGTCTGATGGGGATAGAAGGGACAGAAGGAGAGGGAGGGGGGGATAACAAGGAAAGCATTATTGAAACTCTTTAATGATAAAGGGCTTATGATGTTACACGCATTTATACAGTAGGTGGCGGTATGCACCTAAAAGTGGTTTGCAATCCGCCACCAACTAAGAGAAGAAGAAGAAACAACGGAAGTCTCTGATTCGCAGCAAAACGCATTTAAAACATCTTTTAAAACACTTTTCACAGCCGCCGTGTATTACACAGTGGCCTGATATATCATATGAGGATTTATTCAATTACTTCGTTTTTTCTCTTCGACGCGAAGCCATAAAACAAGCGAGAGTACGTCGACAGGGGAAAGCGCATTTGTAAGAAGTTTTGTTTTAAAGGTACCAAGTAACGGTGGGCAATAGAGGGCGGCGGTGGTTTTTATTTTCACTACAAACCACTAAATATGTCTGTTCTGCTTATTAAACATTCTGTCCTCCTGCTCAGCTCCAGGGGCGGATGTTCTTGAAAAAATGCTAACAGCTAAATTTTAACTGCTTCTAATATTCTTTTACCACAGTTTAAGTTCTGCTAACCTGTCTTAAACACAAACAGCTCAAAGATGGCGGCTCTCATATTTACGCCCAAAATAAGGTGGATAATACAGATAAGATCACAAGAGACATTTCAGTGTGACCCTAAAAGGTTATTTTGCTGTCCCCATCGCCACCTAGCGGTCAGATGGCTCAGGCAAGGGTTGGTTAGCAACGTTATTGAAACTGTGTAAACTGAAATGAACTTGAGTCTTGAAACTGAGTCTTTCCCCCAAAACAAGGCTTTCAATACATAAATAACATACAGCTTTTAAAAGAAATGCTGGTTGGCTATCCTTGTCTTTCGTTTTTTGTAGTAAAAATCAAATTTGTGTGAAATGCTAGCATTTACCATAAAGCCCTTTCTATTGTTCTAATCCAATTTATTGGAGCCTAATGTTTTGTGTACTCAGTGTAATTTGTATAATGTAAATATGACAGGAACTAAGTAAATCAATAAAAACCTCATGAGGAAGCACTCAAATGGAAATATTCTACTCATCAGTCTGGTTTTGATAAAACAATTAGACAAGCAAAAAACATGCATGTGACTCAATGTATCACCTGATGACAAACACAGAATCAGCTGACATGTATGACATCACATAAAAATAAATAATGACATTTAATAATAACAACATCTAAGTCTGGGCGACAGGTTAAGTAGCCTGTCTGACCCCATATGAGTGACCTTTCTTTGTTATTAAACTAGCTTGCCTCATTTGTGAGCCTGTAACAGATCAACACAAACAAACATATAATCATCATGTAATTCATACAGAAAAGGCTGTTTTATTTTAAATCTGTGGTGGAAGATCTGCACAGGAAATCTGACAGACCATCATCGTAAGAACGAAAGCAGACATATGAAAAATACTTGAACTATCTACTGCCGCTGTGTAAAAACAACTCAAACAAAGCTTTGTAAAGCAAACATGTTTCATTAGAAATAGCTATACGCTGCTGTTTGAATAACACACACCTTCTCTATTTAGGTATCGGTGACACTTTTATGCAAGTAGGCTCCTCCTTTTATAGGAAAAGATTTATGGTTTTCTGAACATACACCTGATCAGAAGCCAGCTGGAGACTGAACAGACTGGAATCTGGATTGTGACGAAGCCAAGGTAACTTTTTCATTTTTTATCTGACCAAGGAATGTTTCTACACTGAGCTTTTGATTGTCTTTACATTTTCACTTCATTCTTTTTCACCACTACTGAAGGATTTACTAAAATGTTTCGCTAGTCCACTTTGTCTAAAGAATGAAGAGGAAGGCATTTTATTTTTGCGAGAAAAGCAAATTGGTCCTTTATTAAACGGTAAGAACTAAATCAATGTTTGTGTCAAAGTCTCCAGTTTCATATGATCAAATTCAAATATATTCGAATCATTTCATATATATATATATATATATATATATAGAGAGAGAGAGAGAGAGAGAGAGAGAGAGAGAGAGAGAGAGAGAGAACATTGTTTCAATGTTTAATTTTTCAAATTAGCAAATTAGAAAATAAAGAAGATCATAAAAAGGTATAGTAAACCAGACATGTTTTAATTTTACATGCTGACCCTTAAACATAATATAAGTTAAATAATATCAAATGTAATATAATAATATGATGTCACACCCAATTCTTGTCAAAGTTGTTGGTGACACGAGCTATGTGACAAATATACCTGTTCTGTGTTAAAAAATTTTTTGTTTTTTAAATAACTAAAATAACTTCTAAATATTTTTTGAACACAATTGAAATGTGGATATAAGATAAGGCATTTTTACACAACAGAATCAAAGACTTTAACATAAAACAAAGTATCAACAGATCTTTAAAGACGAATCAACCCATAACAAACTGATCAGCTGTTCAGGAAAACAAAAGTAAAACATTCAACGTGACACGAGAAGGCTTAGAACACTATCAAAACGTTGCAAAACTGAGTATATTTATATAATAGTCATATTATATGAACATTAAATGTTTAATTTATTGGATTGTTCTGTTTATTTTCTTTTTTTTTAATTTGTGGAATACAGAAAAAGACCTTTAACACACCAAATCAGAACACCTGTAGTTAGCTTTGACAAACTTGACATCCTCATTGCGGTTAAGTAATTACAAATAAATAAATAAAGTAATCAAATGTAAGATATCGGAAAGAGTGCTCCAAAACATGAAAGCAAGATTAGAGGCTACGGATAAGCAAAACAAGGTACGGCAACATTGAGTTAGTCAAAACAAGAGACACGAGACAGCAGGTACAACAAAAAATGCATCAGATTACATCATGAATGCCACTGCAGCCCATCTGCAAAAATGTTCAACGGTACGTCTGTACACGCATGCATAACTGATAGTCATGCATATAACGCACTACCACATATTCTAACTCTATTCATTCAGACATAAAATAGGAAATGGATTCACTTCTCCATACTTTAAAATCCTCGCCTAATTTTCTGGAATGAATAGAAGAGTAAAGAGAAAACATGAATGCAAAAGAATATTGCAGGATGATATAGCTGACAGCAAGGATCATAAGAACTCCACGGACTTCAGTTCCATTGGTAGTCACTTACAAGCTTCAAGTCAATATGATTTTTCATTGTAGTTTTACTTTATCAACTCACGAGGACCTAGGTGGCGTGCGGGTGCTATCAGGGACTTCTTATCTGGCTCTGCTGGTTTGAAACTGTTTGTATCTGATACGCAACAATCTTCGATATGTGACATGAGGGCCAAACAGATTCATACATTGACACACAACCTATCAGATTATTCCGTGCAGAAAAGCAATTTCAAAGCACAACCCACATAAGGCAAATAACTACAATTGATTACATGTTTCCTGAATTAAAATAAAACATCTGCAAATACAAATTGAGATGAAAATAATCTAAATGAAATGTGTCCTTAGATATGCAAGGTGAGTGAAACATGAGGCATAGTGTGAAAATATACAGAGGATGAGCAAACATGACAGGCACAAATATACATTGTGTCACACGGTAGTGAAGTTCCGTGTGCTAAGTAATATCATCCTGTGTGTCTTTCCACACTTTGGACACATGAGACACAAAGACAGCAAGTATGTTTGAGGGTAAAGACATGTTCTGCTCTTCATTCCTTCCTAATATTTGCCACCAGCAGTGTCTAACACTTCTGTTACAAGGTATGTTGAACATTACACTTATTTAAAATGTACTACGAAAGGTACTGAATTAGTTAATTTACCTTTTCCTTACTTAGGTTGTGCTTCAGCACTGCTTTTAACCAAAAATCTTGAGATTGCATCTTAAAGAGAATGTGTCCTTGTTAACTTGTGACTTACTTCAAGGTTCCTTTCAAAGAAATCACGTCACTCTGTGGCCAGTGGTAGCTGTTAAAGTTCTAACCAGTAGGTAAATCAGTTATTTAGCTAAATCCATTTTAAAGAAAAAAATGAAAAACAAACCAGTTCTTTATCAACCTTATTCTATAATCCCTACAAATGTAAATGCACATTCAAACACAAACATTTTTTAAAAAATGTTTTGCTGATTTATTTTTATACCAATAATAATGATAATAATACTTATAATAATAATATATAATATTTTGATCAAATGTATTACTTTCAAAAAATATATATTTTCTTTCCTAAACTTGCATTATTAGACTTTTTAATTTCAGAATAGAAAATCGAAAAATAAATCAGAAAGACAAATTGCCAGGGTTGTTTGGGCCCCTGAATACAGATTGACATAAGAGGAACCAATCCTGCATTACTATTGATTATTATGTTTTCCTATTGACAACAGTCGGTGCTAAAACAAAACAAACTGGTATAGCAAAGGCAACAGATTTTATTATGAATACATTAAGCTAGTAAAAAACACATTTATGCAATATTCACTGTACCATACATTCACACGTTAAACACTTAAAGAACAGGTTTACGAAATGATCTTTGGTGTCACTGTTTGGTGCCTGTACAAATCTAACGGTTTCCTTAAAAAAGCAGGTCTGAACATTAAGGCAGACAAAAATATAAACAAATAATTACAAAATAAACCAACCGACTGATTTACTGGTTGTAAACCAACCGACTAAAAAAACTGAAAATACACACGTTCAGATCTGTGATTAAGAGACTATTACATAGAAAATAAATTATGTAAAAAGTTATGGAACCGTGGCAAGGTTCGGCAGTTTTTTTTCAAGCATTTAAGTAGAAAATAAAATACATAAATAACAACAGCAGCGTTCTTTCCTGTTGTACCAGTGGGTTAGCTTGGAAGAATGACCCTGCATCAGCTTTACAAAACCTTAACGGTACATTTGCATAAAGCAAACTTTAAAATGTTTATCCTTTAAAAAGTTTAAACAAAAATAAAGGAAATTTTAAAAATATATATTTTTATGTTGTATGTAACAAACTATTAGTATTGAAATGAATCACCAACAAAATGTAATCTCTCATGCGAACATGCCCCTTCCAACATCATTTACAATTACAAGTTTCGTACGTGTTGTGACATGATGTTTACATGATGTCAGAAAGACCTGACACACTGTTTAAGGTATATTATAAAAAGCATTCTTGCATATTTCAGTGCAACACATCTGCCTGTAGTAACAGAAATCCAGACGAAATAGCTGCGTAAGCGGCTGATCTTATAAGATCAGTAGTAAATTGGGGCAGAAGAGGGATACCAGAAAAATTGCTAATGTTTGACTTCCACCAGATCAGGTGCAGGAGCAACAACCATCATCAGAACTTAGTGGCATCCCCGTCACTGCTACTATGTTTATAAAGCTGTATAGTTTTAGATCTCATCCATAGTGTGAACAGACTCTAATCGTGATGATTTTGATTAACAGGTTCAAGCTCTACAGGAGAAGCGGTAGATGACTTCTGTGATCTAGATGTTTTACAATATTTTATAAACACACAATGAGAGCAATAGCTAACAACACAATCACAGCTGGGATAATCACAGTAATTCTTACACGGCCTATGTTTGTTTCTTCAGATTTATTTCCTCCTCCTGCCTCTTTTGCTTCCGTTGATTCTGCAACAAAAAAAGTGAAGAAAAACATCACTGTAGTGTGATAAAAGCAACTAAAACTACATCAGTGACCTTAAAACATTCAGAGAATCATTTACTGTATTTAGATTTTAAAGAAGTCTTATTTTGCTTCATCACATTTTAAACTTTATTTAGTGTTGCTGTCTTTAACAGAAAACAGTTACAGTGTGTTACGGTCTGTAGTGATCACCCCATGCCCTAATATTCCTTATATTCAGAGCAACAGCTTTTTTGTGTAATATACAGACATATTGTGCGTCTAAATCTATTTTCAAGTTGTGCCTTTAAAACTCAAAATGGCTCCAAGTTCCAGTGATCATTCCAACAGGCGAGATCAATTACTGAGTAAACCAAAGATCAGTGTTCAAAACCATTGTCTTATCTTTTATCTTACCCTGATTTACAACGGTAAGCTTATAATAATATTTGTACTGTCGGGTCATTAGAATAGGGCCCAAATAACAAGTCCTGGCCACAAAATCTCTTTACAGCTCAGAGCAATTGTGCCGTTCTGTTGTTTACAACAGATAAATAAAAAAGTAGCATTCAATTATTTAATTTGTTAAAAATGTGCTATAAAGTTAAGGGCTGGTGCCACCAGTGCCATCCATATCAAATGTAAATCTAGAGCCCTGTTTAATCCCAAGTGTGGAAAACAAAAATCATAATGAATTGTAATATCGAATCGCAATAGTTAAATAATCGCAATTCTCAATTATCTCAATATATACTGAATCAGCACACAACTATCATGATACTATTGAATTGGGAGATAAGCGTATCATAGTTTGTACTCACTATTAATAAGCAGCTGGACATTCACATGTTCTCCTGAATGTATGATGTAACATTCATATTCTCCAGCATCAGTGTGTTCAAGATTGTTGAGTTGGAGGGAGAAGTTTCCTTTAAAAACTCATCAGGAAAACATGTCTGTTTTGTTCTTGAACTTTGGTTCCTGATGCTCCACTGAACATTTACCTTTAAGTATATCATAGACATACATGCTGGCATTGTATCTCCAATGAACATTAATGTCTTGACGTTTGTACTCCTTTATATTTGAAGCACATGGCAAGGAAACAGAACTTCCAATAACACCGTCAACTCTGAACCGTGAATACACTGAAATGAGAGAAAACATTCAATGTAACACAGTCTAGCTTTTCTGCATATGGCATACATTTATCTTTCAGCATTAGTTTGTGTATAATGCCATGTTTTCAATTGGTTGTATTAAAGCATGTGCTATGGTTATGCCTGGCATTTACAATGACCATCAAAGACAGAAACTTTCAGAAACACTGCAGACCCCATTTGCCTTCATCAAAGGAAGTGAATTATGACAAGTTTTTAAATTCCCCCCGTGTGTCACCGCACCTCTAATAACTCCAGTCTAATTTGTTCCATCATACATCATTTCAAAACAAACCAAAATTATTTTGGGGGGAAAAACTTAACTCCAAATATCAGGAGTTTTCAACTATGTGCAGCACAGAACATTTTATGCCGGTGCCAGATTACACATACTCAGCCTGATTTTGGCAGTATTTGTATGTTGTAATGTATCGTAGAGTAATTTGTAAATGTCAAGGACCGTCGGCACGCAAGATTTAATCGTTTTGTCCCATATAGATTGTCATAGTATACAACAACTGAAATTGCGTTTGAGATGCTGAACTACGTCCTGACAGAAAGACTGACTTGTTGAATTCTTTTACCTCATCGTTCATGCTATTGTTATTTTTGCACGACAAAACAATAATTCTCAAGTCTCAATATCTGACACAGTGACATTGTAACAGACAAAACATTGTGTAACCTGGAGTGGGCATTACCAGCATAGAATCGTCTATTGTCGAACTGTTCTTGTGTTACTTGGATATCGTAGACAGATAGGTCTGTGCAACACGCACATGAAGTTAAACACACATCATAAGCCACAAATGTAACATTACTATGGACTGCACTGTGCGCATTTCTTCCTGCTTTCTTTAATACAGTCGCTTTATGATAACATGTAAAAAAGTGCACTTAGGTTACCTACCATTAATAAGCAGCTGGACTTTCACATGTTCTCCTGAATGTCCGATGTAACATTCATATTCTCCGGCATCAGTGTGTTCAAGATTGTTGAGTTGGACGGAGAAGTTTCCCTTCAAAAACTCTTCAGGAAAAATATCTGCTTTGTTCTTGTACTTTGGTTCCTGATGCTCCACTGAACCTTTACCTTTAAGTATAGTAAACACGTTCATGTTGGCATTGTGTCTCCAAAGCACATTGATGTCTTTTAGGTTGTGCTGATGTCCATTTGAAACACATGGCAAGAGAACAGAACCTCCAATAACCCCTTAACTGTCACCTGTGAATATACTGAAATGAGAGAAACATTTAGTTCAAACACATTCTGCCATTGCTGCATATGACATGAATTTATCAGCATTAGTTTGTGTTTAATGCTACGTTTACACTTATGCACTAGTGCTACTACAGACTCAGGGTCCGAATCAGGATCATATATGTACGGCTCGATCACACTGTAAGCCATAGTTAGCAACAAAACATTTTTGTGCAGTATGTACATCCATGCAACAGCTGGCAGACTGATACGCAAAGGCTGTACGTACTGGACTTTATCTCCGCCCACGGGAGCTTGGCTTATTTCGGAAACAATCGTACAGCTATATTTGTCTTCTGTAAATGTGAGAAAACTAAAGACTTTTCGGAGTTATGAAGAATGCAGTACTACTCTACAGGTCCTCAAGATTAACATAAGATTGGAAGAAACTGCTTTCATCCATTACCACACCTTTCACATTGACTTTCTGATCTTCCCAAAACAGTTCCGGTAGTTTGTGTTTACATCCTGCCGAGAAGACACTGTGTTCAACGCTGCAAAATCAGGCCTTGAGTTGTTTACACTTTCAAAGGATGATAATGTAAAGCAGTGTTTCCCAAACCTTATCCGGGGGGACCCACTGCTCTGAGCTGAACTGTAGATGTGGTAATGGACGTTTGGTTTTCCAACATTTTCAAGAATTGCTACGGATTTAATTTCAACCAATAAAAGTAGTATTAAACAAAAATGCACTAGTGTAAACAGTCTCAGCTGATTCTCACCTTTATCAGTGATCCAGATGTTGACCAGCAGTGCATAGATGTAGCAGCAGCTGCAGAAACAGAAAAACAGAGTCAGGGCTCTAGACTAACATTTGAGACTCCAAATATACAGTCGGTGTCACCAGTTAGTCGTGGGGTGAGACAAGAAAAAGGAATCACTGAAACTACATCCAAACTTGTTTAATACTTAATAATTAATCACAAATTAAAACAAACATCATTTTGTTTGTACATAAACTGAAATAACTGTATGCTTTGTCGAGCTTTAAACAAATTGTCTGGGCTTGTTTTTTGGTCACTTCTGGGCCTTTTAAACATATTTTGATTAAATCGTCTCATGACTTTCATTTGAGACAAGACCTAAGGATTTTTTCTACTGGCCTTGGCCTAAATAAATGTAATAAAGCAAACATACAAATGAAATAATCAGGGCCATGTGTTTCAGGTAGGTTAGGAACAAGAAACTGAATTAAGAAATCAAATGTAATGTAAATGCACTTTATACACTTCACTGTTCAAATGAAGTATAGATTACAGCTTATTTAGGTTACAAAAGTTAATATGTCAGGAGCAGTGGGTGTTTTTATCTTCATCCTAGGGCTGGACGATTAATCGTGATTTGCTCTAAATACCGTGTATTTGCTCTACCTGTCTTGTGCCATTATTATGATATCGGAGCGGTTTCGATTATTTGTTTATGAGCAGCTTGTCCGGGAAGCACGGCTCTGTGATCAGTAGAAAGTGCTACCCCATCTGAAATCACTATGAGTTTGAGTCGCCTAACGCGGAGGTATCATGCTATGTCATGCTTTCTGACTTCTTTACACTGTACGTGCTGGCTTCTCATGCTCAACATGGTCATCTTGTTAAAACAATGAGCTGGACGTATGTTGTAGCATTTCTGTGCTTGATTCACTCCCCCAGCACAACTGGTTTCTGAAAGTTTTTTATAAGTCTGGATCCCTGTTTCGTAACACGTTTATCTGATTCTGACAGTCTGGACAACTTTTTGCTACCTCTTCAATCTCTGCATCTAATTCTCACCAGAGATAGCTCTGTGCAATTTCTTTCATTCTCCCGATTCCAGAGTGGCTGGTATGCAGTTCCTTCAGCAAGGGCTTTCTCAGTGGTGGGGGTATAATGACGCCATAACCCTGATTGTACAGTCAGCTTATATTGTAGAATCAGGATAAGGTGTATGTTTGTCAAACAGCTTTCCTTTCTTACCCTGAGGTATCAAGACAATCACTTCTGACAGGACTGGGTCAGTTTGCGTTAAGTAACTTTAATCTAAAAGGATCTCCACTTGTGAACATTCTGGAGGATGAGTCTGGCAGAGGCAGCCTGGACAGTCCATCTTCTGCGTTACAGTGCTGCTCAAATCTCTTGTATTTGATGCTGTACTGATGCGCTGACAGCAACAGAGCCCATCGCTGTAATATTGCATTAAGCTTTCCCAGTGATCAGCAGGTCATCAAGATAGCACTGTAGTCCATTTAAAAAGCTTCTCAAGATCTGGTCCATGGCCCGCTTAAACAGAGCTGGTGCCAATGTATTGCCGAAAGGAAGCCTCTGATATCTGTAAAGGCCCTTATGCATCTCAATGGTCAGCAGTTCCTGGGAAACTAAATCAACATGCATTTGGAGGATAGCTTGACATAACTATTTTGCTGAATCTTTGCCCACCTGCTAATCCAGCAAAAAGATCGTCAATTTGCGGCAAATGGTCCTGTTCCACGGTCAGAACTGGGTTGACAAAAATTTGTACAAGTTTAACTGTGGAATGGCTTTTGAAAGCGTATTATAGCATTTTGAAAAAACATGCTTTCCTACTATAATGACTTATAACTAATGGTAATGGTTTTACTGTAGCATTTGGGAGAAATTGTAATTGTTCCACTTTAAATGCCTATAGAAACATGATTTCTAATAAGTTTTCACAAGCAGGATGGTCTCTTCCTGTACGGGGCATCCCAGACTATATACACACCATATATGGACTTATTTTACTGTAGCATTTGGGAGAAATTGTCATTTTTCCACTTTAAATGCCTATAGAAACAAGATTTTCAATAAGTTTCACAAACGGATGGTCGGATCCTGTAGGGGGCATCCCACACTATATGCACACCATATATGGACTCATTTTACTGTAGCATTTGGGAGAAATTGTCATTTTTCCAATTTAAATGCCTATAGAAACATGATTTCTAATAAGTTTCACAAACGGATGGTCTCTTCCTGTAGGGGGCATCCCACACTATATACACACCATATATGGACTTATTTTACTGTAGCATTTGGGAGAAATTGTCATTTTTCCAATTTAAATGCCTATAAAAACATGATTTCTAATAAGTTTCACAAACAGATGGTCTCTTCCTGTAGGGGGCATCCCACAGTATATGCACACCATATATGGACTTATTTTACTGTAGCATTTGGGAGAAATTGTTATTTTATCCATATTTAAATGCCTATAGAAACTTGATTTCTAATAAGTTTCACAAACGGATGGTCGGTTCCTGTAGGGGGCATCCCACACTATATACACACCATATATGGACTCATTTTACTGTAGCATTTGAGAGAAATTGTAATTTTTCCACTTTAAATGCCTATAGAAACATGATTTCTAATAAGTTTCACAAACGGATGGTCTCTTCCTGTAGGGGGCATCCCATACTATATGCACACCATATATGGACTTATTTTACTGTAGCATTTGGGAGAAATTGTCATTTTTCCAATTTAAATGCCTATAGAAAGATGATTTCTAATAAGTTTCACAAACGGATGGTCTCTTCCTGTAGGGGGCATCCCACAGTATATACACACCATATATGGACTCATTTTACTGTAGCATTTGGGAGAAATTGTAATTTTTCCACTTTAAATGCCTATAGAAAGATGATTTCTAATAAGTTTCACAAACGGATGGTCGGATCCAGTAGGGGGCATCCCACAGTATATACACACCATATATGGACTTATTTTACTGTAGCATTTGGGAGAAATTGTCATTTTTCCACTTTAAATGCCTATAGAAACATGATTTCTAATAAGTTTCACAAACGGATGGTCGGATCCTGTAGGGGGCATCCCACACTATATGCACACCATATATGGACTCATTTTACTGTAGCATTTGGGAGAAATGGTCAATTTTCCACTTTAAATGCCTATAGAAACATGATTTCTAATAAGTTTAAAAAACGGATGGCCAAAATTGTCATTTTTCTGCTTCAAAAGTTATAGACACATTAATTATAAATTTAAAGGTACATTCTCTGAAGAAATTGAAAAGTGGTGCTAATGTGGCAAAATGCTGGTGTTGGGCTAGGGGGATGACCCTTCAAACCACTAGTGAAACAGCCAACCCCCATGTCTCTACGATGTTCTGATGCAAAGATGAAGGTTTTGCTATTGGCCCTAACGGTGGGCTGGCATTAAACAATTTATAAAACTCTGAATATGAGTATGTTCTGATGCAGAGATATACATCTTGTAAAATAAGTAAACCTATTTGGTTGCAATGGGCGTGGCTTAAAAGCTTCACAATGATCCTGTGACAGATTAATTGAATGCCTGAGTCAAATGAGACCACCCCTTGTCTCTACGACACTGTGTGGACAAGATATCAATGTGGGCCATTTATAATGGAAGTCTATAGGATCGGTTGCTAAGTCCATGTAAATGGTTGCTATGGGCGTGGCTTCATATCTTTTTGAAGTTCCTGGGATGCTGATTCGTTGCCTGGTACTGCTAAGTTATATCATGCGGGACATTTTAACTCCTTATATGGGCATCCATTATAGTCAGTGGGGCTTTTTGGGGGTGCTCCTACGCCCCAGGGGTGCAACTTACACCCCATTGTGAGGTATGTTCTTACAGGGCCTGCCAGCCTCTTCAAATGTCGTTACCAGCATGTATCTCAACGAAATTCTCGCTCGGAGCTACGACCCGCTGAAATTTGTCGTAAAGTTAAGTCAATGGGATTTTTGGGGCGAGTTTTTGCCCCCCTATCATACCCCCAACGCCTGATCGCTTATAAAGGTCATAGCTCACCATTCCTCAATAAGCCAGACGATTTGTTACGACTAGTTACGGGCCGAAAAAAAAGTCACAATAATAATTATTTGTGCATATAGTGTGGAATGCCCCCTACAGGAACCGACCATCCGTTTGTGAAACTTATTAGAAATCAAGTTTCTATAGGCATTTAAATAGGATAAATTACAATTTCCCCCGAATGCTACAGTAAAATAAGTTCATATATTGTGTGCATATAGTATGGGATGCCCCCTACAGGAAGAGACCATCTGTTTGTGAAACTTATTGGAAATCATGTTTCTATAGGCATTTAAAATGGAAAAATGACAATTTCTCCCAAATGCTACAGTAAAATTAGTCCATATATGGTGTGCATATACTGTGGGATGCCCCCTACAGGATCCGACCATCCGTTTGTGAAACTTATTAGAAATCATGTTTCTATAGGCATTTAAAGTGGAAAAATTACAATTTCTCTCAAATTCTACAGTAAAATGAGTCCATATATGGTGTGCATATACTGTGGGATGCCCCCTACAGGAAGAGACCATCCGTTTGTGAAACTTATTGGAAATCATGTTTCTATAGGCATTTAAATTGGAAAAATGACAATTTCTCCCAAATGCTACAGTAAAATGAGACCATATATGGTGTGTATATACTGTGGGATGCCCCCTACGGAGTCCGACCATCCGTTTGTGAAACTTATTAGAAATCAAGTTTCTATAGGCATTTAAAGTGAAAAAATTACCATTTCTCCCAAATGCTACAGTAAAATGAGTCCATATATGGTGTGCACATACTGTGGGATGCCCCCCTACAGGATCCGACCATCCGTTTATGAAACTTATTGGAAATCATGTTTCTATAGGCATTTAAAGTGGAAAAATGACAATTTCTCTCAAATGCTACAGTAAAATTAGTCCATATATGGTGTGTATACAGTGTGGGATACCCCCTACAGGAAGTCCGACCATCCGTTTGTGAAACTTATTAGAAATCATCTTTCTATAGGCATTTAAAGTGAAAAAATGACCATTTCTCCCAAATGCTACAGTAAAATGAGACCATATATGGTGTGTATATAGTGTGGGATGCCCCCTACAGGATGCGACCATCCGCTTGCGAAACTTATTAGAAATCATCTTTCTATAGGCATTTAAATTGGAAAAATGACAATTTCTCTCAAATGCTACAGTAAAATTAGTCCATATATGGTGTGCATATACTGTGGGATGCCCCCTACAGGATCCGACCATCCGTTTATGAAACTTATTGGAAATCATGTTTCTATAGGCATTTAAAATGGAAAAATTACAATTTCTCTCAAATGCTACAGTAAAAT
>CM074088.1:9038338-9179090 GCA_037178815.1 Barbatula barbatula | reverse complement strand
AGGTCAGATTTATCATCTTGCCACTTCTGGCGGGTCTGAAGGCTGGGTAGGTAGAACCTGATGAAGCGTTTCCAGAATTGGTCGGCAAGGACTTGACTATGCCGCCATCTGCGTCGACTAATCAGTTCAGATTCCGGGTATATCACAGGAGGAAGTGATGAATCTGGCCGCCCCATCAGAAGGGAGTTTGGTGTGATGGGGTCCAAATCAGAAATATTAGATGAAGTGTAGCCCATTGGCTTGGAATTTAGAATCCCTTCGATCTCCACCAACATAGTGTACAGCACTTCAAAGGTGACAGACTGGGCACCAAGTGTTGTCATCAAAGCCTGCTTAAGGGAACAAATCTCCCTTTCCCAGCTACCACCAAAGTGTGGAGAATTAGGGGGATTGAAGTGGAATTGTATTTGCTGACTTGCCAGCTGCTCTTGCATTTCTGGGACAATAGCGGCATATGCCTCCTTCAGTTCTCTCTCTCCTCCTTTGAAGTTGGTCCCTTGATCCGATAATAGCTCGAAGGGCTTGCCTCGTCTTGCGATGAATCGCCTGAGAGCCATGAGGAATGAATCAGAGTCGAGACTATGAAGGACGTCAATGTAGACTGCCCGGGTAGTGAGACATTTGAACAGGATGCCCCATTTCTTCTCATTCCTGCGACCTACTTTAACAGTATATGGACCGAAGCAATCCATTCCTGCTGAGTAGAAGGCGGGCTTGAACAAACGTAATCTGGCTGGAGGGAGGTCTGCCATTTTTGGTACCTCAGGGTTTTTTCTCCACTTCTGGCAGTCCACACAAGCACTCTGACACCGTTTGATAGCTTCTCTGCCTCGTAGGATCCAATACTTACGCCGAAGCTCGGCGAAGACTCTTTCAGGGCCTGGATGGTGGAGTTTAGAGTCGTAACTCTGTATGAGCAGTTTAGAGACTGGGTGTTTTGGGTCTAGGACAATGGGGTGCACTGTATCAGGGTCGAGATAGGGGCTCCAACGTAGGCGACCTCCTACTCTGATCAGCTGAGTCTCATGATCAAGTTCAGGGGAAAGTGTCTTTAGTCGACTGTTTCTGCAAAGTGATTTACCTGACGTAAGCTGCTCAAGTTCAGAAGTAAAGCACTCCTCCTGAGCTTGCTGTAGGACACTGATTTCAGCCATTCGGTAATCCTCCGCTGACGGACTATTGCCTGCCGCCCCATGACATGCCCTGGATTCAATTAACTCTTCAAAAGTTTTGTACAGGCTGATGTCAGGGAATGACGTCCTGGCTGTGAAGCAGGTAAGGAAGCAGGGAACTGTTTTACGAAGCTCCTCTTCTTCTGCGGCCACAGGGTGTGGGATTGCTGGCCACGTATTTTGAGGATCTTTGAGAAAGGACGGCCCTTGGTACCAACAGCTGTCTGGTCCCAGCTTATTTAAGCTTTTCCCTCGTGTTATATCATCCGCTGGGTTATGAGCTGAGGGTACATAACGCCATGTGTGGCGGTCTGTTAGGTCCTGGATCTCGGCGACTCTGGTTCCGACAAACACTTTAAATCGGCAAGAGTCTGACTGGAGCCAAGTGAGGACTGTGGTGGAATCAGTCCAAAGGGTGGATTGGTTTATGGGAAGGCTCAGTTCTGTTCTGACTACTTTAGCGAGTTGTGCCCCAGTCAGAGCAGCACAGAGTTCCAGACGAGGGATCGATTGCTGTTTTTTGGGTGCCACTCGTGATCTGGCTGTAAGGAAGGCCACCTCTACCTGACCATGTTGATCCTCTGTGCGGATAGTAGGCAACTGAACCATAGGCACGCTCAGAGGCATCACAGAAAACATGTATTTCTCTCTGATTCATGTCTGTGTCCCTGATTGGGCTGGTGTAACATCTTGGAAGGACAATGTGTTGCAAGGCAGGCAGCTCCTCCACCCACTCTCTCCAGGTCTGTAAAAGATCTACAGGTAAATGTGGGTCATCCCAGTCCCTCTTCTTATCCCAAAGTTGCTGCACTGTGAGCTTGGCTCTGGTAGTGAAGGGAATAAGATAGCCAAGGGGGTCGTACTGACTTGCCACAACTTTGTAAATGGTACGCATGGTAGTCTCAGTGGTTGATATAGGACGATACTTATAAGAAAGCGTGTCCGTTTGTTGATTCCAGAGAAGCCCCAGTGTAGATTCTTGGGTGTTGCTCTGCCCTTGTGAAATCCAAAGTTCAGTGCCATCCGATCTGGCTTCAGGAGGTAAATGGCTGATGATCGAGAGCTGATTACTGGACCACTGCCTCAGGTCAAAACCCCCCTCTGCTAATAAGCTCCTGAGTTTGTCCACAAGACTCTTTGCTTCTTCTGCTGAGGAGAAACTTTGCAGACAATTGTCAACATAGAAAGACTTCAGGACAGAATGTCGGACATCTTCCCCAGGTTGGCTATGGTCAAGGACATGTTTTTGTAATGCAAAGATTGCACAACAAGGGCTGCATGTTGTTCCGAAGGGGAGAACGTGCCATTCGTAAACACTGGGTGGATCCTGTGTCTTTAGATCCCTCCAGAGGAATCGTAGAAGTGGCCTGTCCTCTGGAAGCAATCTGATCTGGTGAAACATCCCCTTGATGTCACTGCTGAAAGCAATGGAATGCTCTCTGAATCTGAGCAATACTGCGAGAAGAGATGGGCCTAATGCAGGTCCAGGGAGCAAGAGCTTGTTAAGGTTTTGACCCTGATATTGGAACGAGCAATTAAATACAACCCTGTTCTTCCCGTTGTGTTGGACTAAGTGATGAGGAATGTACCAGGTGTTAGTTGAGCATGTTTCAGCACGTGGTTCCACCCTGACTGCATAACCTGCCCTCTCTAGTTTCTGAATCTCTGCAGTGTAGGCAGCTGCTTGCTTTGGGTCTTTGGCCAGCCTTCTCTCTGTGGCTCGCAGATGAGGGAGAACAGCATTTTTGGGGGCCTGGAGGTCTGGCATGTTCTTAACATGTAAAAGTGGTGTTGCATAGCGCTTAACACCATGTTCCTCTACTCTCACTGTCTTGCTCTCCAGAATTCTCACTGCTTCCTGGTCTTGTCGGGATCTTGTGCTTAACTTTTCACTTTGCCAGGGAAGCACATCTATCTGCCAAAGTCTCTCCACTTGTTTGAGAAGATCAGTTTCTGGCGATGCCACTGAGGTGAAAAGACACTGTTGTTCTATGACCTCATGTGGCAAGTGTTGTACAGGGCCCTGTAAAGTCCAGCCGAGACGAGTCTTGATGGCTGCTGGTCCCCCTGGCGGGCCTAAGCGGATTGGCTCCACTGCCGTAATGAGGTGGGGATAGTCGGATCCAATGAGCAGAACAGGGCTAACTGCCTCTAAATGGCTCAAAGGAAGCGCTCTGAGATGGTGGTATTTTTCCCTCAAAGTCTTAACTGGGTGTGTATGTTCAGCAAGACTTAGCTGCTGGGCTGTGAATGCACCCTTTATATGGTACAGTTTGCTGGGCTGAGACAGGGGGGAGATGTGAAAGGACACTGTTGCCCCAGAGAGCATTTGTAGTTCCTGCCTGATTGTGCGAAGTGGAAGATCTTCTGGCTGACCTTTTAAGCCCAGCTGTTTGGCAGCATTGTGCAGGAGGATGGTTCTCTCCGATCCATCGTCCAGGATGGCATAGGCTTTCATCTTGTGTGCCCCGTTACGGATAATGACCTTGACAATCTTTAGAAGAACCTTTCGGCTGGCAGGAGGCTTACGAATGAGAAGTATCTCGTTCATTGTGTTGAGGAGGCAGGCATTAGCTGAAGAACCTTCATTTGGGGCAGTCTTCGGAATGTCTGCACCCCTGAGATTGTTGCAATGAAGGACCAGTAGGTGGCGTCCGTTACACTGTTTGCAGCGCAATTTCAGATTGCACTCTGAAGCTTGATGGTTTCTCCCACAGCGCCAGCATCTGTTGCAGTCTCTTATCCAGTTACGTTTCTGGTCAACGGTAAGCTGTTTAAAGTTGTTGCAATTATTGAGGGAGTGTTTATTGTGGTCACAGTAAGGGCAAAAGGGAGTTGAAGCAGGTTTGTTGGCTGTCGATGTCAGCTTTGTCCGTGGAGGTGCATTCTCGGTTCCAAACAGAATGGTGGCACTCCTAGCGAATGATTTTGGTTCTCTGATCGCTTCTCGTATTCGTGCTGGGTATCTGCGACGACTAGCTCCTTCAAACCTTGATGTGTCCTCCTGGACTTGTATTTCATACTCTAGCCACTCTGACAGCTCAAGAAGGGTGGGTATTGGCACCTGGTGAGGATGTGCAAAGCGTCGGAAACTTGACCTGAGGTCGTGAGGCAGCTTCTCTAGAAGCCGAGAAACATGGGAGCCACACTGCAACTCAAAGGTGCCATTCCTTCCTAGTTGCTCTAGCATGCCAACGAGGGAACGAACCCTGAGGGCGAAGAGTCGAAAAGCTTTGATGTCCCCACTGGCTATGGTTGGACCATCCATGAGCTCTGCTATACGTTGCAATGCGAGCTGATGCGGCTGACCGTATTGCTGATCCAGTGCTGCCATAGTCTTTGTGAAGGGTTGTTGTGAATGACTGTATGAATCAGCGATAAGCAGTGCCTCCTCAAGTTTGAGGTGATCAGTGAGTATTTGAAATTTGAATCTCTCCGTGGCTGTAGCTGGGAGAATGTTTTCCAGGGCTATCTTGAGCCGCGAGAATTCTCTAGGATTTGGATGTACAAAGTCTGGAATTGTGGGGGACGGACCTCGGTACATCCGCTCTAGCTCAGGTGGAACTGGGCTGGATGCTCTCCATGGTAGGTGAGAGCGGTGGGGGATTCAAAAGGTTGAGGAGCTACGTTATCTGGCTTGTATGATGCATAACGACTCGGTCTGTTGTGCGTCTCAGTTCTGGAGTAGGCTCTTTCCTTCCTTGAATCATCCCACCTGTCATGTTCCGAGTGTGCCGTGTGGTGTGGGGAATGCGGCTTTGCTCTGGGCATAGCTGTTGGAGATTGGAGACCCTCAGAACCGTGGTCGGGCTGATCTGATTCAATAGACCTGAATCGTGTGGCTGACACTGGTACAAAGCTTTTATCACTCTGTTGTGTTCTCAGCAACCTGCGTGGCGCAGGTACAGGTCGTGTAGGGCTGGCAGGAGGGGAAGACTGTGCTTCAGGCGGTCGATGCTCCAGTTGGATTTGTAGCTGCTGCATTTGTTGTTTCAGCTGAGAGAGTTCCTGTGAATACTGGTCTGTAGCCTGTCGGAACGTGTCTCTTTCTTGCTGCATCGTCTGCAGGGTCTGTAGCAGATGGTCATGGGCAAAGCGTAGGTCCCTGTTCTCACGCTGGAGGATGCTGGTTCCCAATGGTTCATCATTAGACCACTGTTGAGGATGATCAGGCTCTTTTCGCGGTAGCGATGTTGGCGTGATACCAGCTGCACTCTCCAGTTCTAGGCTGGAAGGCCCTGGAGGATGAAACTGAGAGTGTGGTGACATGGTTGCTGGAAACAGTCTTGGGAGAGTGAAGCCACTGAGGTCATACTCTTCATATCGTGCGGGGAGAACTGTCTTCCTCCTGACACGCACGACTGACTCATCCTCTTCATGCTGTGACATCTTTCCGTAGTAAATCTGGGTATCCGGCTCGAAGGACCATGTAAAAATGTTGACTAGTAGAAGCCAAGAGTGCCGGGTTGAATAACAGACCCACTACGGAGCGTCCGGTGAGAGACTTTTACCATGAAGGATCAGACATTCAGGAGTAAACCATTTATTGTCACCACAACTCAGTACACGGAATAATGCTGATTTGCACATGTGTGTGGTCTTCTATAAATAAAAGTATGAGAAACATAATTAAGTACAAAGAACAATAACGAATAATAGAAACATAGTAACAGTAATCTCCACACTGAATATTAAGTTCAATGATCAACAATGTACAATAAGTAGAACAAATATACCATTATATGGGAAAGTACACCACTAAGCATGATTATTACTGAGCGATTGATATCTGACACCCTTGCGCTCTGAGGACAGAGATGGGACCGCTCTATCGCATTAGTGCGCATGCGCCCCACGAGTACTTAAACTCTAAAAGTGAGTAATATATATATATATATATATATAAGCATTAAATACTTTAAATCCTGAATATAAGGCACATAGATTACGTTTTATAGATATAACAAAGCAATATGTGAGGCAACCAGTATGTAAATAATATACACGCAAACATCTTTACAATCTCGGTTGTATGTCACTCGCTACATCAACGTTTACCCATGAGCTATTAAAACGTTCATAAACTAAATAGAGAACAATGTATAAACAAGCAGTAACTTACTTTACAATCACGCACACAACTTTAGCAAATATCAACTATATAGTTCAGCTTGCATCCGTCCGCTTTCCCGATCGGTCAGACTCCGTTCAGTGGGCGGGAGCACAGACCTGCACGTCCTTTTCGCAGCACTGATTGGCCCGCTGGACGGATGCTGTGACGCTTGCGTCATTTGTGCGTAAAGCAAAGCAAACTAAGAAATATAAATAAAAGCCTTACAGTAGCCTTTTTAACATGTTACTTTTTATTAGTCCACCTCCCTGGTCACGGACAACTGTAACGTTAAACTCTGGTCCATTTCTCACAAGGATGAGTCGACAAAGTTATATCGAGGCAGATCTTTTAATCTCGTAATGCGAAAGTCCATACCTCACAACAGTCGTTTTATTTCCGGGTGGTTTCACAACTTATTTGGTTTTTAAACAAAACAATCTCCACGTTCTCATAGATGCTCGCACGGCATTCTTAACACGTTACTCTCCCGCACAACATTACCCACAAAACCCTTTTCATATTTGGACTACGAATCCCACACTCTTAAAGGAGCACTGCCCATATTCCTGCAACACTACCCCCACTCTGGATGGTGATTAAATCTAACACCACTCCAGCACCATTACATAACTGATACACAATTATTAAGATTTCACAGAAATGTTCAGAAACACTTTCAAAAATGCAAATAACAGGTAAGAATGCATGCAATACATAATCTTCCCATTTTTTTTTCCTTTCAATCCGAGCATATTTTCCATAACTGAAGTAATAGTCCACAAACTCCACATGAAAATCTGGGCTTATGACTCAACCCAACAGATGGGCAGACAGTCCATGAGGTGGAGGGGTAGCACGTTACCGGGAAAAATAAGGCAAGTGAGATTGCAAATTTCACTTTAACAGTCCACTTTGAATCCAACGTGGCGTAGTGTTGATAGTCCATCATGGGTTAGCATCAATTTGTCAATTCTGTATTGTCCTGTGGAAATAAGGGTTAACAACAGAAAACAATCCATACTATCAAAAGTGATGTATAGCAAGGAAACAACTTCAGTAAATCAAAATTATTTTCTTAAAAGTGCATAACAAAAACCACCCGGATTACATGAGAGAACATTACTACTTTGACAGGTTTGTTATATAACATTTGACATGCCCTTTTTTCCAGAACAATGCATGTAAACAATACGAACATTTTAGAAAGTCCATTCTCCAAACCGCTCCGGCGGTCTTTTGACTCGTAGGGGCCTTTCCCCTTTTTGACCGTAAACAGTCCCTGTTAATTCCTGTGGCACTGTGCTACCCCCACTGAGCTCAACCTCCTCGGGCCCAAGCTCTGTAATCGGCATGTCATAAGTTGTGTCAAAAGTGCGTGTTTCATCCTGGGCAATGACAGTCCACAAGTTCCTCTGAAAACAGGTTGTTTAGGCTTAAATCAACATTTTTAGGATCATCTTCTAGGCTGGGAGGAGCCACTTCCAGGGGCTGCCAAGAATCTTTGAACACCCAGCTGTTCTCCAACGGCTGCCGAGCATGGAAAGGTTTCAGTTTGTCATGATGGACAACTTTCACTTTTGTCTTTGGACCCTTCTGAATGCGATACACAAGATCGTCCAGGTGCCCCAAAATGAAGTAAGGGCCCTCATATGATGGAAGGAACTTCCTGATTTTGTCTTTTACTCGTTTCGTCCCTTTTATGAGGTACCACACAACATCACCGATTTTGTATTGTTTTCTCGTGACTGCCTTGTTGTACTGCCTTTTAGCACGCTCCACAGATTGACCTAATGCCTCTCTGGCTATTTGGTGTGCCAGCTCCAACCTTTCTCTCATGTGAACGATGTGTTGTGGGGGGGTCTGAGCCGAGGTTTCGTTGGGGGGCATTCCAGCCACCAGGTCAATGGGCTCCGTTACCTCTCTACCGAAGAGCATCATGTTCGGTGTGAAACCTGTAGCGCTGTGTTGGGTGGCTCGATAAGCCATCAGAGCGTAAGGAATCATGAGGTCCCATTCCCAGTGACAGCGCTCTGAAGTGGTAGCCAGGATCTTCTGGAGGGTGGCATTGAACCGTTCGACTTGCCCATCAGATTGGGGGCGAAAAGGCGTCGTCCGAGTCTTGTCAATGTCCAGCAGATTGCACATTGCTTGGAAAACCTCAGACTCAAAGTTGGACCCTTGGTCACTGTGCAAGGCCAGCGGTGTCCCAAAGCGACACACCCATTCGGAAACTATGGTCTCTGCTACAGTAACGGCACGATCGTCAGGAAGGGGATAGGCTTCCACCCATTTGGTAAAGTAGTCTTGTACTAGAAGAATGTATCGATTGAATCGGTCCGTCTCATTCATGGGACCCATCAGATCAGCAGCGATTCTTTCCATGGGAGCTCCCACTCTCACCGTTCCCATAGGTGCTTGAGGTCTCTTTGTTGGTCGGGCCTTGGCTGCGCAGCTGGTGCATGTGCGACACCACAGCGTCACTTCCTCCCTCATCTTATACCAGTAATACCTTGTCTGCAAACGAGACAACGTACGTTCCACTCCAAAATGGCCACCCACAGGTCCCTCGTGCATATGATGCATGACATTTTTCATAAACACTCGCGGCAAGATGATCTGGGGGTAGAATTCGGGGCCTTCCATCAGGTAGAACCGACGTAATAGGATGCCATCTCTTAGGTACAACCTGTTCCATTGGCTCCAATAGGCTTTGGTAGCTGGTCCGCAGGGTGACACACTCTCCCAGGATGGTCGTTCTCCTCCTTCCATCCACCTTTTGATGGGCACTATATCAGCATCAGCCTCCTGGGCAGAACGCAGCTCCTCAGGACTCCACCCGAAGGGTGAGGTGACACTGGCAGTACTGATGGGTTGAACTACCCCCACTGAGCAAGACTGTGAGGTTGATGTTTCATGTTCAGGGTCTGCAGTACTACCATTTAAGTTACACTGCACGGCCTGGTGACAGAATTGTGGTTTACTAGGGCAGGGCTCTTTAAGATTGCAGGCACAGTTTGAATGACAAGGACCTCTGGACAGCACATCTGCATTTTCGTGGTGTCGTCCAGGGCGATGCACAACCTTGAAGTCATACTCTCCCAGCTTCTCCAGCCATCGTGCTAATTGTCCCTCTGGTTCCTTCATCTTCATGAGCCACTGCAGGCTGCTATGGTCGGTGCGTACGGTAAAGGATCTGCCAAGCAGGTACTGGCGAAAACGTGATGTAAACTCCACAACGGCCAACAACTCTCTCCTGGTAGTGCAGTAATTTCGTTCAGTGGGCGTTAAGCTCCGGCTACCATAAGCAAGGACTCGCTCCTCTCCTTCCTGGAGCTGAGACAGCACAGCCCCGATGCCAAAGTTACTGGCATCCGTGTCGAGAATTAAGTCACCGCTATCCATTGGGTAGCTTAACACAGGAGCAGTGGTGAGCAGCTCTTTGAGTCTATTGAAGGCTTGTTGGTGCTCAGGAGTCCAGTGAAAACGGGCGTGCTTCTTTAAGAGATCATGAAGGGGTTTAGCGATTGTGGCAAAGTCCTTTACAAACCGTCTGTAGTAAGAGGCTAGACCTACAAACTGCCGCACCTCATGAACGGTTGTTGGTGGGGGCCATTCGCAAATTTTCTGCACCTTCTGCGGGTCTGTAGCGATGCCATGCTCAGAGACGATGTGCCCTAGGTAAGCTACCTGGTGGCGAAAAAGACAACATTTAGATGGTTTGAGTTTCAGATTAGCTTGGCGCAGTCTTTCAAATACTTGGGACAATCGATGGAGCATTTCCTTCACATCCTTCCCCAGCACAATGATGTCATCCAGATAGACTAGGCATGTTTCCCACTGCATTCCAGCCAGGACGCGATCCATTAAGCGCTGGAACGTCGCAGGGGCGTTGCAAAGCCCGAATGGCATGACATTCCATTCAAACAGCCCCTTCCTGCTACAGAACGCCGCAGCCCGCTTTGCTTCAGGGGTTAATTCCACCTGCCAGTAGCCTGAGGCTAAATCTAGAGTGCTGAACCATTTGGCTGTTGACAATGTGTCCAACGTGTCTTGGATACGCGGGAGTGGGTAGGCATCTTTAATAGTGCGCTCATTTAAAGCTCGGTAGTCCACACACAGCCGATATGTTTGGTCTTTCTTCTGCACCATTACAATCGGTGAAGCCCAGCTGCTGTTGCTTACAGAGGCTAGACCAGAATCCAGGTTCTGTTGAATTTGTCTGTCCGCATCTCTCTGTTTCTCACATGCCATTCGACGAGAGGGCTGCTTCACAGGATGACCTGAGCGGGTCTGGATGTCATGCTGCACCAGGTTTGTGCGACCGAGGTCTGTTGGGCCAGAGGAGAAAATATCACGGTAAGCAATAAGCAGCTTTGCGAGATCATGCTGTTCTACCTCTTTTAAGCCTGTGACACTCTCTGCATACATTGACTGTAAGTGGCTTGGAACCGTTGTGTGGATTAAATCTGCAGGCGATACTGATGAAGTGGGTGCTACTACATCTGCCAACTGGAGAACTCCCGCCACGACTCCCTTCTTTATCTTCACATCAGCAGGGCCAGGGTTATATAGCCGGATGGGGATTTGATTATCTCGCTGGGCATCAACCACAATCCTCGCCACAAGCACCTGATGTTTCTCCATGAAACCCTTAGTAGGACTCAGCAGCACGTTGCCCTCTACATGCTCCCGGAAGTGTGCATTGCCAGGCACGATATACTCACGTCCCGCTTCCAGAACAGTAGTACGTGCAATCCGCACCACATGTACTTTGGGTCTGTCCTTCGGAGTGAAGTAGGGTATCTGTTCGCCGAACAGTATGATTCTTCGGCTACCGAAATCAAGACGTGCTTTGGCCTGTTCCAGAAATGGGTGTCCCAGAATGGCTTCCGTTCCCTCTGCTACATCTGCTACAATGAAATTAACACTGACCGTGTGAGTTCCTATTTGAATTGGAACATCAACCTCACCAAGAACATCGACATTCAAAGAGCTGATTCCCTGCAGTGCCTGTATGGTGGATAGCCTGAGTGGGGGTCTGACGTCAGCTGTAATGTTCTCATAGCAGTGCCGAGGCAATACGTTTCTCCTAGCTCCACTGTCTAAAAGGACGCACATTTCCATGTTATACAGCAGAGTGTGTATGCACATTTCAGGACCGCTACCTTTGACTCTGAGAACTTCTGAGGTAGGTTGAGTTTCTGGGGTCCGTTGTAGTGCTGGAGCTACACGTTGCAGGTTGAGCCTCGGTGAAGGACAGTTCCGCATCATGTGACCGATGCCCTGGCAGTTGTGACAGACAATTTCTCCCCAGTTTATTTTCCCTCGCTTGGTGAAGTTTTGTGCTCTGGTTTTCACAGGTGTGTATTTGTGTTTTTGTCTCCATTCAGGGGTTGGTAACACAAGGTTCTCCTCGTCGCTTTCACTCTGGTTAGGGCACTCCCGTAGCGCAGCAGCTCTGGTTCTCCGCTCAGCTGGTCTTGTGGCAGATTGCATAAGCTGTGTTACGCTAGTGGCTGTGCGACGTGTGGTTTCATACCTGTGTGCAATCTCGTAAGCGTGGGCCAGTGTGCGTGGACGCTCTTCCAGCAGCCTCTGTACAATGTCAGCATCTCCCATAGCATTAGTGAACACCTCAACACTGATGGAGTCCTGTTCTCTCTCGGTGCGATCTGCATAGACAATGGAGACTTTCTCATATATCTCATCTCTCAATACATGAAGTGGCTCACCTGCTTTACGGACTCTGTGCCTAAGTTCAATTCCAATGGCAGCAGCGTGTTCTGATGACGGTCCATATGCAGCTTCCATTTCCTCCACTATGCGGGCATAATTCCATCGGCTTGATCTGGGGTTTTTGTGAATCACAGCGCCTGCAGCACCCACTAAACAGAACCTCATCTGTACCGTCATTGTTCTATCCGACCAGTGGTTGGCTCTGGCGCAATCTTCAAAGCGATTCACAAATTCCCTCCAAGGAATGGAACCATCAAACTGACCTGGTCGGAGCGTTGGTATTCTTTCTTTTACATGACCGAATTCCTCTCCACTGTCTGATGATGGGTCGTAGAACATCTGGCGTAGCTTCTTTCTATGTCGTCTGGATCTATTCAGCTCAAGAAAACAATGCTCGTCATCATTGGTACACACAGTATTACTCTCATGGTCATGCACAACATGCGGGGCTGCATAGGTAGCACGTTGGCAGGGCTTGGGATGCATTGCGGGCATGCTCTGGGACATAACTTTGTTTGTTTGCTCACTGTACACATCCTGTCGAGATTTTAAGTTTGCTGGTGTACTTTGCACATAGCACTGCGTATCAATTCCACTGTCGTGTATCTCATTTCCCACTCTACTTTTGAAAGGATTGGTTTCTGTTACTGTTCGTGGTGAAACAGCCGGTTCATAACAGTACGTGGGCGTTTTGGCTGTAGCTGCTTGCGAGCATGCCGTATCGTTCTGTGCAAAGGGGTTTTTACTGTCATTATTTAATGCTTGAGCACTTAATTCGCTTAACCAATCCGAAAATGACATAGACGTTCGTTTGTCATCATGCTCTGTTGGCATCGTAGCATTCACGTGGCCACCCGCATTAACATGTGCGTATTGTCTCATCTTTTCGCGACTTCATAAACTTCGCCTTTAGAATCGAAAATATCCATGCGACTCACCACATGCAAGAGATCCCGAACGATGCCCCCAATGTTACTTTTTATTAGTCCGCCTCCCTGGTCACGGACAACTGTAACGTTAAACTCTGGTCCATTTCTCACAAGGATGAGTCGACAAAGTTATATCGAGGCAGATCTTTTAATCTCGTAATGCGAAAGTCCATACCTCACAACAGTCGTTTTATTTCCGGGTGGTTTCACAACTTATTTGGTTTTAAACAAAACAATCTCCACGTTCTCATAGATGCTCGCACGGCATTCTTAACACGTTACTCTCCCGCACAACATTACCCACAAAACCCTTTCCATATTTGGACTACGAATCCCACACTCTTAAAGGAGCACTGCCCATATTCCTGCAACATTACTGTGTCCCAGCGGGTTAGAAATATAATGTTTTGGGTACGGAAAAGGGGGAAAAAAAAAAGGAAAAGGGGGGGGGGGGAAAAAAAGGGGGTTTTTGGGGGGGGGGGGGGGGGGGAAAAAAAAGGGGGGGGGGGAGAAGAAAAAAAAAAAAAAAGAAAAAAATTTTGGGAAAAAGGGGGGGGGGGAAAAAGGGGGGGGGGGGGGGGGGGGGGGGGGGAAAAAAAAAAAGGGGGGGGGGGGAGGGGGGCCACATACGGCCCGTTAGGCTTTTTAATCCGGCCCGCCGAACTTGTCCAAATTATAGTAAAAACCTCCTTTTTTTCCCCCTTTCCCTGCATTTACGACACTGCACGATCTGTTCCACGCTTGCGCAGCTTTGTTTTACTTTGTTTATATATTATACTGTTAAATTAAATACAATATATAGACCCATACTAATAAATTACTACATTTAAAGTTAACTAGTATTATCAGAATTAAATAAAAAAACGACACAAACCCTGTTTGACAATACTACTGACCTCAGATAGAAACACAGTAAGGTAAATAGACATGATACAGCAATGAATCGCAAAATGGAGTTTGGAGGAAACTGGAGATTTGCAGTCGATAAAAAATTACTTTATTCCACATGTAACCAAAATCATCCATCTTCATGTAACAACTCTATTATTTTGGATTGACAACCACATAAACACATCGTAATGGTAACGTAAGCAACATTTAAAAACATAAAAACAGACTCGCCTTGAACGGTCAAACTATGTAACGTTAGCCTACAAAACAAAAATATGCCGCAAGTTGTGCCGCCTGCCGTCAAATGTTTCTTCGCCTGCGTCACGGTACAAATAGTGTAAGAAAACCATGACGTTTTCTAATACGTAATTAAGCGCATGCGTGAACGGATCGTGCAGGTGGAACGGATCGTGTACTGACAGAGACCAACAACACTGTTCCCACTGAAATGGTGAGTTTTTCTGCTGTGTTATGAAAAAATGCATATGGAAAGTTTGGAAGTGCGTCTTTTAATTAAGAGCAATGCGCATTTACGCACAGCAGTGGTACAGTAGCTTAATTAACACGCCGCACATCGCTCTTAATTTAAATTTAAATTTTCAGCTGCAGGTAGGATATTTAATACAGCCTATGTCTGTGTGCTTGGCAACGATACACGTGTACTGTTTGCGCGTGAAGGCGAGGGCGTCCGTGGCGAGTTTGTAGAGCGCGCGGTCAGGACAATCCATCCATGATTTTGCGGAGTTTAACACAAGTAGATATTATTGAGCTTGAGTATTTCGTTGTGTAATAATATGTTTTGAATGTTGAAAGTGATTCCATTTTTCAATAAATGTTGATTTCTTTAACTTTGCACCTTCGATTGAAACTTATTAAAAACAGACGCAATCTTGATAAATCACAGTGCGTATGTTATTTTAATCTATTTACATTTCCTCCTCCCAGTATCTGCGAAATAGTATGTAAATGCCATATCTTGCATATTCCTTGAGACAAATTTATTAACTGATAAGGGCTATTTTTCACATTTGAAAGACAGTTAATAAATTGGGTTGTAGTGTTCTTACTGTGCTATGAGGTTTGCACACACTACATTTAATGCTTTAGTATATCCGGCCCAAACACTCCCTCCAAATGCTCCTGGCCCGGCCCCTCTGTCAAATTTTAGAACCCATTGTGGCCCGCGAGTCAAAAAGTTTGCCCACCCCTGGTCTAAATCAAACCTGCTCAATACACCGACTACGCCACCCTGGGAGTTTCACCCAGAGAATGATTTTGGTTAATTTCCCAATACGGATTCACAAAGACACACAGGTACGCATACAATTCAGCCAAAGACGAAATTCAATGTTTAAAAAGAGCAACAAGCTTTATTCCAATCATTTAAAAAGATAATTTAGAAAACATTAATACTTGAGGAGGGTGGACCAAAAGACATTACACTCGCTACTGAGGCCTTCCAGTGGAGGAGACAGGAGTCACGAAGGCAAGGAGGAGTCCCAGGAAGAGTCACCCACGTGAACACACACACTAGAAAACACACTGTAAATACAGCAAGAAAACGGGATCGACAGCACAGCACACAGAAAGGGAACACCACCACCCGGACTCCAACACCACCACTTTCGGCTGTCAGCAACTGAAACAGACAAACTTTCAAAAGGGAGTCACTCAAAAAGGAAATAAATCTAATATTTAAATAAACAAACTAAAATAATCTTGATCATAACCCAAACTGCCAGCCCACCAATAATTAATAATATATAAATCCCAAAACAAAGAAACTAAATAAATAGGGTTAAGGTAAATAAGCCCTTGGCTAAAGAAAAACAAATACAAAACAAAATATATATAATAAAAAGTAAACTAAAGTCACTAATAAAGAAACAAAAACATAATTCAAATTAACCAAGTTGGAAACAAAATAAAGAAACAAAGAACCAACTTAACCAAATTATAAAGAAAGAGCCAACCCCTTCAGCGAGATTCCACAAAGTTAATAATAGGCCCTCGTAAAAACTGACGCTCGCATTCGACCAAATGGCCGTGATGACAAAACGGGCGGACAGCAGACAGTAGCGCTTGAGTAAATGTTCAAAACCTGCACGTCAAGAAACAGGCATTACCACGATCAAGTGAAGGAGTGAAGTTGCGAATACAATCCGCGTTAGACAAGCAGCTGTGCGACACAGGCGTTTCCACGATAAAGTGGAGGAGTGGAGTTGCGAATATAATATGCGGTAGACACGCAGCTGTGCGATAGACGTGCCGCGATCGAGCGGAGTTGCTAATACAATCTTCAATTCAAGTTAAGTCAAACAGCAATCCAGGCAAAACAGCAGCTAGTGAGAGATTACTCTGCGGCTGATGTCACTCTCCCGTTGAACCAGCCCGATTCCTATTATTTATAAAAAGAAATAAATTAACCCCAACTCAAACAAATAAATCCCCAAACGTGTATCCTACATACCGATGACAGCGTTTTGCATCACCCAGAAGGAGGCAGCTCAGAAGGTACAAACAGTACCGTACGCTTTTCGTAGCCTCCGCTTTTTAATGCGTTGAACAAGACTGGATGCCAACAGGAGATCTACGAACGGTCAATGCATAAAATAACGGCAGTTGATAACAGCGAAGAGCCGCTACCCTACCTGTAGAAGAGCCGCAGCCAAACACGGAGCGAGTGACCCGGAAGTATGACACCCTCCGTCACCAGCGAGCAAGAGGACAGCCAAAAGGACTACTTCCTGTATTTATAGGAGTGGCCTATGGCCGCGATTGGCCAAAAAAATGCCAATTAGTTCTGTGTTAGACCCACTGCGACACACGGAATTGCATTTCCTGATATTGTACAGTCATTTTGCTAAGTGTTTTACCACCCACAGGGGCGCGCTGCACAGAGGGTTCAATTACAACACATCCATACCCTCTATATAGCATGGAAGTAGGCGATTTCAGATGCAGTGCTCTCTCTCTGTTTATTTGGCAGGTCACATACCGCCACCTACTCTACTGGGATATGCAACTTCAGAGCTTTATATACTTTCAGGCCATTCTCTCTTTAACTTTATCTCTCTATTTAATAAACACTGGGAACTGGGAATATACATGGTGGAACTTTGCCCTAAACTGTGTTTGTCCAAAACGCAACCTTATTTAGACCGTACTATTCTGCTAGTGTATTTATTGTCACGGCGAAGAGAACACAAATCCAATAGCAAGTGTAAAACAGTTTTTTATAATACAGTGAGCAAAGGCAAGACAATGAATGGATGTTGACAAGGTGAGTAGATTTCAGATAAAGAGATCCAATGGTAAACTGAACCAGTCCAACCAACATCCAAACGGCAACTTGGTACTCAAGAATCCCAGACAACTCCTTGATAGATCTGGCAAGAAACTAGAGTGATGATAACCCTGAGTGAAAAACGATCTGACACTGAGCATGGGTATTTGTGAATTTCACTCGCAAATGAAGCAAGTAAACGCAAAATGCTCAAGCGTCCAACTACACGCGAATAGCGCGATGTACTGCGTTTGGTGTGAACACTCTATAAGACACTGACTGCATCTGACACAAGAAACACAGGGGGAGGGGTGGAGCCTGTTAAGAGATGATTGGGCTAGCACAGTGTCAGTATGGAAAATGAACCATTGGACCGCTATTCCTGCTTTATGGGCCGGTCGTTGGCCGATTGAAAAAATCATATAATATTATATCGGCCCCCTAGTGTGCCAGATTACCAGTCCAGCCCTGTGTCATCAGCATAACACTGTTACGAGAAGCCTTTTGCGTAGGATTTTTTATTGTTGCCGATGTGGAAAAGAGGAGAAAAATGTTGTTTGGAGGGTACAGTGTGGGCATTACTAAGGCACTTGAGTGGCAAAAGGTTGCAGACACCATAAATGCTGTAGCCTCAAAACCAAAGAAGCGTCTAGCGCTCCATCGCCAGAGTATGTCTGCCACGGGTGGGGGAAAGGGGACACCGGAGCTGATGAAGACATTTTTACTTTGAAAACAACTTTCCCCATTGGACAATTATGCATCTATCTATCTATTTAACTATATATCTCCCTAATTATCTATCTATCTATCTGTCTATCTAATTGCATCTATATCTGCTCTGCCAGACGGACACATTTACGAGAATATCAGTTTTGTACATTATTTTTTTCTGTTTACCATATTATTTATGAGGATGAATTGCATAACATGCCAAGATTATTGCAGAACATATTTCACTTTTCTTTTTGCAAATATGTGTTAATTTGCATTTCTGTTGTAATTTTTGTTTGATTTTGTTTGTTTTACACTGGCGATCGATCAAATGGGTGTACATGTAGGCTGTTAATTGTAAGACTTGCTTTGTGAAGTCTTCATGTTATTTATGAGAGGCAGTATTACCATTTCTTTTACACAACCGTCTACAGTTTCACACACTTTCACGTGTATCTTCCATCTGCGGACGGTGTTGCCATTTCTCATTTCACCGGTTCTTGTGCGTACGCCTTGGTCAGAGCTTATGTGAAGGACCGCAAATTTTCCCGTCTAGTTTGCTTTTTATAAATACCAATTATTGCGTAGAGAGCGGCGTACGCCTTCTTTTGTGCGTACGCAACGTTTATAAATGAGGATCCTGGCCCTTTTTAACTTCCCTCGTTTGTGTTACCTATTTTTAGCCCCAGTTTCCTCCTTGTCCTTATTCAGTTCATTGTATGTACTCACCGTAGTCTGCCCTGCATACACTCACTCGTGTTGGATTAACCTTTTTCCCTTTTTCAAGTTTGTAAAAGTTTGAAAACTTTTTTTTCATGTTTTCCCCATCGTGGGTTTTCTGTTGTAGTTTATTTAACCCGTCTGCCTGTGCTTAGGTTCTGCCTCACAATTCCTGACAATGAACACTGATTCTTTCATTTAATTTCACAGCACACATGAATATCTCTATGCAGTTTATCTTTTGAAAATATAAGTAGCCTCCTGTTTCACTTGGGGCCATTTTTGGGGGGACTATACCGACTATTAATTGCCACATACAGTGGTGAAAATACAAAATTCTGGTGTCATATTCCAAGAAATACCTCAATTTCATAAAACACTACTGAAAGTGTGTGGTCAGGAAGGCGGGTTGAGAGCCGTGAGGCGGGGCCGTTGGCGTGATAGTTGGAATCAGCTGTGCACGCACCGGTCCCGCATAGGAGGAGATCGGGAGCTTAAGAGGACGAGCAGCAAGACTGTTTACCAGAGAGGACCGGGCCCGGACATGGATTAAGTTTGTGTTTACGATCTCTATGCTGTTTTTGTTTATTTGAGTTGTTTAAAGTTTGCCGGTTCCCCCCCCCCTCCCTCCCTTTTTTTGGACCTTGTTACAAAGTGATATACATTATTGTATGTATTTCAGTTCTATGACAAAAACACAAAAATTAAGGTCCTTTTATTTTCTAAAGTCTGTTTTTGAAAGTTTTTACTCTGAGCCTGAGGGGCCCATGCAGGAACCTGCAGACAATTGTTCTTGATTCCAACAGGTCTCAACAAATAGAGATAACCTTTTCTCTATCATGTGGTATTCAATTGTTATGCTAAACGAAACTCGAGTGTCCTTTTTCATAACCATATGCAGTGGTATAAATTGAATATTTTTTGTGCCATTTCACAGGAAACCTTTCAAAATTGCATGTAACAAGCCAAACTTGGTGTTCAGTTTGCTGGTGGTGAACACTAACATGCTACTTGTGTTTTGGACCGCAAAGGACAATTACTAAGGGGCAGGTGAAGGTAATGAAACACTAATGGGAAGGCTAACGAGACAAAAGGGAGGGAAACACTGACGAGACACGAGAAAGCACATGGCAAGTCAGAATCAAAACAAAGCCATGTCTTTCTCACACAAAACCTAAGGCTATGCAATGACTCCACTGCAAGACCAAGAATAAACATGACATGATAGCGGAATCATGACATAAGCCCCCCTTAAATGAACACCTCCAGGTGTTCATCAAGGGGTAGACTGACAAGACAAGGCAGACTGGGACAACGACAAGACAAGGCAAAACATACTAAACAAGATTAGGGGCAGACAAGAATACATTATAAAAGGGTTGGGGTGACATAATAAAAATAACAAACAAGGGAGGGGGAACAACAGAGTTCATGGGGGGACACATGAGTCCATAGGGGAGGGAAGTCCGAAGGGATTGGGATAAGGGGGAACAGTCTTTGTCCCTGGCACTCGGAAGCGCGGAGTCCCAGGGGACTTAGGGGACACCCTGGGGGGCGGCGCTCGAGAGCGCGGAGTCCCAGAGGCTCTGGGGGTCGCCGGCTGAGGAACAGGACTTGACGCCGGCTGGAAGGCCGGCTGAGGGACCACCGGACTTGGCACTTGACTTGGGACCACCCTGAACGTGCAACGGCGCACCGCCACACGTCCTCAAATTCCAAAGGCCTCAACGACCTCATCTCCGCTGGCGTAAGTGGGTCCCTGAGACCGGCATTAAAAAGCACCGCCAATTCCCCCTCCCCACGGACCACCTTCTCTGCGACATCCAGGAATCTGCCCAAATAACTTTCCAAGTCAGTATTCCCTTGTTGGACGCCGCAGAGGAGACAAGGCTTCCGGGACCGTGTGGTCATTGCTGCCTGCTGGGTTCAGTTTTGGCTCGTTCGTTCTGTCACGGTCGTGGAAGGAGAGAACCCAAGTGCAGGCAGACACGGGGATGAAGGAGTTAACAAATAGGATTTTAATAATTAACAAAACAAAAACCCACAGTAAAACAGGACAAGATAAACAATTGTTACAAACAGGACACGGATTTCTAAACACTCAACTATCAAACACTGAGACTAGACTAGACTAGACTAGACTAGACTAGACTAGACTAGACTAGACTAGACTTTACAAGGTTTCAAGGACACGGTAAGAAGTACAAGCAAGGAAACATGTACAACGAACGAGCACAGGACAATGAAAACGAAGGTGTTTTAAAGGGGGAAAAAACAAGGGTACTAAGGGGGGGGGGGGGGAAAAATAAAAATAAGGGGGGGGGGAAGAGAGAGAAGAGAGGGGGAAAAAGACGGGAGAAGAGGAAAAACAATGGGAAAAAAAAAAAAAAAAAAAACCTTTTTTTTCTCTAAAACAAAACACGGTTTCACTCCCCCGCGGGAAGAAGAAAAAAAAAAAAAATATAGAGAAAAATAGCCTTCCCTGTTGCGCATTGCCATATCTCAGCCTCTGATTTGCCTATTTGGACGATTAATATTTATCTCATGTGAATAGACACAGGGTAATGTTTTAAATTAAGATGTTTAAAACAATGTAATACAATACCAGTATAATTGTATTGTATATTTATTGTTTTCTTTACATAAGGTTAATGTTTTATACTTAATAGGATGGGGGTGTTGAACTTTAAATATTTACCTACTCGTGTTCATCCCTTCTCAGTGAAGCGTAAAGCCATATTGCATGGTTACTTTAGAAGATGGCGATAATTAACTATTTCAGGTTGTGATACAGTAAGAAGAGGAAGATGTGACACTGCAGCACTGCTCTGAAGGCAGAACAGAATTTAGCTTTTGGGCACACTACACCAATACTTTCTTACATTTTTTTTAAATTAACTCCTGGTTAAGTAGTTGAGCTACCGTCAAGATATTTTGTTTCAGTGGCTTTTGTCAACTTTAACTGGTGAAAATTTTACCATCACTTTCCATTCCATTTTTTCATCCTTCTTCCTCAGGCTTGGTTTTTTGGTTTGTGTCAATAACCTCCAAACCTAATGTAGAACTTCCAGAACTGTTACTCCTGTAATTGATACCTCCTGCCAGTACATACCATCACTATCATCATAAGTACTTTCGGCCAAAATATCGGATTGTGATATAAAGGGATTGTGATATACAGTGCTGAATTGTATTAATCGTTATACTGTGATTCATACATATTTGAATAATGGATAATTGTTTAAATTAAATAAAAAAGATTTTAACAACGTGTCTGTTTGTCTACGTGACTCATCACGTCCCAGAAGCGATATTGGTACATTGCTGTGACGAATATGGTACGTTCCAAGTATGTCTTCAGGAGGAAATCACAACATCCCAGCAACATACAATGTAACATCATCACAACGAATATGGGAATCATAATATTACGTCACTGGTTCCACAGTTTCAAATGATTCTCTCTGAGGTAAATTACAGCATAATGTCTGCTAAGAAAATCCCAACCAAGGATAACTGGCAGTGTAGCATTCCTGACCACCTGAACATCATGTGTTAACCAAGCCTAAATGTCTCCTCACCAAGCCTAATGGTAATAGCAAAATCTGTGACGGGTGATAATCTTCTCTTGGTATGTTGTCTAAGAGAAATGATTTCTGAATGGGCTTTTTACTAAGAGAGGGAATTGACATTCTTATTGTTTCACAGATCAACAATATTTTTAGATTAGATGATTAGATTCAACCTTATTGTCATTACTCAGAGTGAATAAATACAGAATACAATATTAGGAAAATATTATACAGAGGGCATGGACTATGAAAATATGACAGTAGGTATGTATTATGAACAATATGTACAGAAGGCTATATACTATGAACATTAATGTACAGGTGGATATGAACAGATAATAATTTGGACTAAACAGTGCTGCATTTGACTTAAGTGTGCATAAATTATAGACATAAAAGTTGCAGTGCAATAGATGACTTAATGCGGTTATTAAAGTTAGGTTGCATTATATTGAGTAAATACAGTTAATAAAGGTGCAGTGCAGAAGATAAGTAAATGCAGTTAATAAGATTACAGTGGAGTAGATGAGTTAATGCAGTTATTGAATTTACAGTGCAATAGATGAGTAGATGCAGTTAATAGAGTTACAGTGCAGTAGATAGGTTAGTGCAGTTAATGAAGTTACAGTGCAGTAGATGAGTTAATGCAGTTATGAAAGAAGACCATTAGTGCAAATGAGCTGTGTGTATGTAAACAGTCCAGTAGAGCAGATAACATGAAGTACTGGTGTGTACAGTTCAGTCATGCATGCAGCCCTGTAGTGCAATTTAAACAATATTATAGCAGCATTAAATTTAAAGGTATGAGGGGTGGTGAAATCAGTGGGGGGCAGAGTTCAATAATGAAACAGCTCTGGGAAAAAGCTGTTTCTTAGTCTGCTGGTTCTTGTCCAGAGGCACCGGAAGCGCCTACTGGAAGGCAGGAGAGTAAACAGCAGTGGTGGACGAAGTTCACAAACCATGTACTTGAGAAAAAGTAGAGATACCCAAGGTAAAATATTACTCAAGTAAAAGTAAAAGTGCTGCCTTTAAACTTTCACTTGAGTAAAAGTACAAAAGTATTTGCCTTCAAATGTACTCAAGTATCCAAGTGCTATGGTTTGTTTTATGGCTATAATGTCCTATTATCTTTTTTGTCACAAGACTCTTGCTTAACTCAGTCTATGTGAAGACTCTAATGTCACTCTTGGGACACCAATCTATTAATAAAATGACATGAATTAGTCAGACAGACACTGATGTCTATTTAAATTTTCATAAGCCCAAAACCTTGAAGCCAAACAATTTCCTTTAGAACAAAATTAAATAACAGGACTTGAGAGCAGTTTCAGTTTACATTTATTTGTAACAGTAATCCAAGTTTTTATTTAAACTTAAACTTGCAATGAAACAAATATGAACTAATCTAAGTGGATTCACTGAACCATATTACAGCACATTCTCGCTAAGTAATTAGACATTTCTCTTTAATTCTTGAAAGCAGACTGTTGGTTTTTGTAAGTATCTAGCCCATCTTCATTCCTGATAAATGAAACGTCTCGGTTACGTATGTAACCTCCGTTCCCTGATGGAGGGAACGAGACGTTGTGTCGAGACTGACAGATGGGGTTTGACTTGAGAACCTATCATCTTCTGACTATTTTGAAAAGGCCAATGAAATTGGCGAATGAAATTTGCATGCCGGACTCCGCCCCCGGATATCCGGGTATAAAAGGGAGACGGCGTGCTGCATTCATTCACCTTTTGTGCTGAGGAGCCTGAGAGCATCTCTTGACTGCTGCAGCGGGCGGAAAGTGTTGTGGCATGAGGGACACAACGTCTCGTTCCCTCCATCAGGGAACGGAGGTTACACACGTAACCGAGACGTTCCCTTTCTGTCGGTCTCTCGACGTTGTGTCGAGACTGACAGATGGGGTTCCTATGGAAAACGCCACATCACTATGCCGCGTTACAATCTCTAGCGAAGCGACGGTGACTGGCCTAGGCGTGTCAGACGTGAGCGCTAGCGCGAAATTGTAACCATCCAGTGGGTTTGCCAGGGCGTCCCAGAGGTTTGGCAAAGATGAGAGGCACCTGCCCTCGGCCACCACAGACGGAGGCCTTGTATCTCTAATGGCGAGAAGCCGTCCAGTACCGTAGGGCCACTGGGGAAGCGCTGTTCCCTGAAGGGGGATATGCGCTACGGAGACCACTTCCTACCGCAGGGAGGAGTATAGTGGAAACACCAACATGGTCTCGCCCGCAGGGGAGAACTCACGGGAGGTAAGTGCGGACCAAGGTACCGCTAGGTGGATGTCCACCTGGAGGAGGTCATGGGTCACCACGAGGGGGACCATCTCATGAGGAAAACGTCAGACGGAACCACCCTGTTGGGGGGTTACTACGTGTGGGGCACTAGGTCCGGTTAGAGCTATGTAATAACTCAGCTGATACCCGGCCATAGGAGGCAGGGCTGCTCCGCACAGTCCGCCGCCATGGAGTGCTTAGTGATGGATGGAATGCCTGTTCTTCGCCCGAGGGGAAAGAAGTGAGGCTGAATTAGCGCACTGACCCGCCCGGGAAAAGGGGGGAAGGGGAAGGCGCACACCCTACCGGCCCCCGGTCTCACGTGCTGGCAACATGCAAGACTCGGGCTGACACCGGTTCTACACAGAGGTTCTAGAACCTCGCGAAGGCGTAGCCCAACCCGCAGCTCTACAATATCTGCCAGAGAGGCGCCCTGAGCCAGTGCCCATGAGGAGGCCACACCCCGAGTGGAGTGTGCCTCACTGTGGGCACGGGCAGTCCTGTGATCGGTATGCCGTCGTGACGGTGTCCACGATCCAGTGCGCCAACCTCTGTTTGGAGACAGCCCTCCTTATGCTGACCTCCGAAACAGATAAAAAGCTGCTCAGAGCTCTGAAGCTCTGCGTGCGGTGTAGGTAGAGGCGCAACGCGCGTACCAGACACAACACAGATAGGGTTGGGTCTTCCTCCCCAGCGGGGAGCGCCTGCAAGTTCACCACCTGGTCCCGAAAGGGAGTGGTGGGAACTTTGGGCACGTAGCTAGGCCGGGGTCTCAGGATCACGTGAGAATTACCGGGCCCAAATTTAAGGCAATCTGGGGATACGAAAAAGCTTGTAGGTCCCCTACCCTCTTGATGGAAGCGAGCGCCAGCAGGAGGACGGTCTTCATCGAGAGGTGAGGAAGAGCGGCCTCCTAGGGGCTCGAAGGGGGGCCTCTGAAGGCCCGCCAGGACCACATTGAGGTCCCAAGAGGGAACGGAGCGCGGACGGGCCGGATTCAGCCTTCTCGCGCCCCTCAGGAACCTAATGACCAGGTCATGCTGCCCCAGGGGCTTGCCAGCAACTGGATCGTGATGAGCGGCGATTGCGGCTACATACACTTTCAGTGTGGACGGGGAGAGTTTCCTCTCCGGCCTCTCCTGTAGGAAGGACAGCACGTACCCGATCGAGCATTTCCGTGGGTCTTCTCCGCGAGAAGAACACCAGGACGAGAAGATGCGCCACTTAAAGGCGTATAGCCGCCTCGTGGCCGGGGCCCTTGCCTGTGTAATGGTCTCTACCACGCAGGGGGTAGACCACTCAGGGTCTCCTCGTCCCATCCAGTAGCCAGACATGGAGGTCCCAGAGGTCTGGTCTCGGATGCCACAACGTGCGCTTCCCCTGCAAAGTCAGAGGAATCGGCCAGGGGGGAGTTGTCGTCAAGAGCACTAGCTCCGAGAACCAAGTCCGGTTGGGCCAGTAAGGCGCAACTGCTCAGACTTGATGCTCCTCTTCCCTGACCCTGCACAGGACCTGTGCAATGAGGCTCACTGGGGGGAAGGCGTACTTCCGCTTGTCCCGCGGCCAGCTGTGCGCAAGGGTATCCGTGCCGAGGAGGCCCTCGGTCAGGGAGTACCAAAGCAGGCAATGGGTGGTGTCCAGGGAGGCAAACAGGTCCACCTGCGCCTGCCCGAACTGCACCCAAATGAGCTGAACTGCGCGGGGGTGGAGTCGCCACTCTCTCCGAGGCGTCGACTGACGAGAGAGCGCATCGGCTGTCTGGTTCAGGTCGCCCGGAATGTGTGTGGCACGCAGGGACTTCGTCACCTGTTGACTCCACAGGAGGAGGCGTCGGGCGAGTTGCGAACGCTACGGCAGTAGAACTGTCCGACCTGACCAGCAACTGCTGGCCCTGCACCAGGGGCGCAAGTAGAACAGCTAACAACTCTTGGCAATTGAATGCCAGCGCAGGCGGGGGCCCGTCCACCGACCCGTTACTGCGTGCCCGTTGCACACCGCACCCCAACCCTGCGAGGAGGCGTCTGTTGACACCATGACTCGCCTCGAGACCTGCCCGAGAGGGACCCTGGCCCGTAAAAAAGGTCATTGAAGACCAGGGGTTTCGGATGCGACGGCAGAGAGGCGTGATGACGATACGCCTGCTGCCTGTGTGCCACGCTCTCCAGGGAACTCGTCTCTGTAGCCAGTGCTGGAGCGGTCTCATGCGCATCAACCCGAGGGGGACCACCCCCGCCGAGGATGCCATGTGCCCCAGGAGCCTCTGAAATAATTTCAGGGGGACCGCTGGTTGCTGTCTGAGAAGGCTCAAACAGTTCAGCACTGACTGTGCGCGCTCTAGGGTGAGTCGTCCCGTCATGGGGACAGAGTCAAGTTCCATACCGAGAAAAAAGGGAGCTCTGCCGCGGAGAGCTGGCTCTTCTCTCGGTTGACCCGTAATCCCAATCGGTCGAGGTGCCGGAGCACCAAGTCCCTGTGTGTACACAACAGATCTCGCGAGTGTGCCAAGCCAGTCGTCGAGAAATTTGAGTACCCGCACACCGCTCTCCCTGAGGGGAGCGAGGGCGGCTTCCACGACCTTCGTAAAGGCCCGTGGAGACAGGGACCGAATGGGAGGACCCTGTACTGATATGCCCGTCCCTCGAAAGCGAACCGTAGGAACGGCCGATGACGAGGGAGAATCGAGACATGAAAGTATGCGTCCTTCAGGTCGGTGTCTACGAACCAATCCTGACGTCTGCCAGACGTCAAGATGCGCCTCTGCGTGAGCATCCTGAACGGCAGCTTCTGCAGGTGCTTGTTCAGGGTACGCAGATCAAGAATAGGGCGCAACCCTCCGCCTCTATTGGGGACGACGAAGTACGGGCAGTAAAACCCGCTGGACATCTCGGCCTGCGGGACGGGCAATCTCGGCCCGTAGTACAGGAGCATCTCTGCCTCTGCTGAGGTGAAGAGGATGCCCCGAAACCTGGGCGGAGGCCTGGCTAATTGGATCGCATAGCCGAGACGGACCGTATTCTGTAGCCACTGTGACGACTTGGAAAGTGCTACCCAAGCACCCAAAGACCGAAACAGGGGGACTAGAGATACGATCTGCTTCATCATCCCGCGATGGGGTGGTTCGAAAGCCAGCAGTGCCGGTCCCCCGCCGGGGGAGACCCCCACGGGAAGGGACCAGCTCCGCTGTGTTTCCTGCCTGGTGATGGCGCAGCTCAACGCACCGTCGAGGTGAGAGTGCTGAGGGCTGGCTGTTTATACTCTGCACTGCGTGTCACCGTGACGCAATGTACGAGGGTGAGAGCGGCTGTGAGAAAGACCCAGGGGGAACGAAAGCTCTTGTGAACATGTGGGCACCAGGCCCCCGAAGGGGCCCAGCAGATGTTGGGATGGGGCAGGAACCATCCCAGTCCGACCCGGCAGCGATGGAATGGCTGGGGTCAGGCCCAATCTTGTTCTCCTTGGGTTCACCTCATCAGGAGCGCTTGTGCTTCCGCGGCAACTGCTGATGATACGGCGGACCTTCCCTTGACGTCTTCCTCCGGGGGGCCGCCTGAGGAGGGGGTGCCGGAACCGGGGACGACGACAAAGGTGGCCGGGGCTGTTTAGGAGCAGACCCCGAACGGGACCTCGACAGCCAGAAGGCGGCCGGCCCATGGCGGGGCTCACCAAACAGCCCACCCTGCGAGATGGGAGCATCGAGAAAGCGGACCTTCTCGGCGTCCCGCATCTGGGCAAGGTTGAGCCAGAGGTGCCTCGCCTGGACCACCATCGTGGACATCGTCCGACCCAGGACCCGCGCCACCACTTTCGTCGCCCCGGAGGGCGAGGTCAGTGGCGGCGCAGAGTTCCTGTATTACCTTTGGGTCGGTCTTCCCTCGTGTAACTCTTTCACTGATGGCCTGCAGGACGGCCACGGTGTGAATAGCGGGGGCAGCGTGGTCCGCGGCACTGCAAGCTCCCGGCACCGGGGTGCCGAGAACCTACAAGCCGCAGACGGGAGGCTAGATCGCCCCCCCCCAGGCGGCCGGCGTCTGCAGCACAAGTGCACCGCGACGTCACGCGCCACCCGGGGTACGTCGACGTAGCCCCTAGCTGCCCCCCCATCGAGGGAAGAGAAAGTGACAGAGTCAGTCAGACGGAAAACGGGGCGTTCCCAATCTTACCGAGCTCCTCATGCACCTCGGGGACAAAAAGGCACCGGGGCTGGGCGCGGCTTAGAGTCGCGCCCCGCCCCGATGACCAATCGTCCAGCCGCGAGCGCCGGGTGGGCGGTGCTGTGCATCGCCTCCGAATGCTCGTGGCAGCCCGAGAGAGCACGGCCGACTTTTCGACGTCCGTTTCATCCCGAGCTCAACCTCCCGGGGGAGGGGGCTCAAAGGAATCATCCGGGACGGAAGCCAGTACGTCACCCTCCGATGCTGCAAGGGAGATCTCATTTTCGTCACGCATCGTGTCCGAGTACGTGGGAAAGGAGCAAGGCGGCGAAGTGCCGTCTTTTGGGGAGTGGCCAGACGAGCGAGACGGGGCATGAACGGTCCGCGAGCCGGTGGCTGACGGATTAACGCTCACGGAATCCCCATGTCACCCACGCTGCTCGCCGTCGCTGACGGCGTGGCCGGAGCCACCGCGGTCACAGGACGGGAAGCAAACGAGGTGGTGGCAGGCTCTTAAAAGAACACAGCCACCCGTGACGCAACGTCTGAATAGCCAGCCGCCCGCTGTGCGGGAAGGATTTATGCACAACGGCTGCGTCAGCGTGTTGGACCCCCAAGCACGCGAGGCAGACATCGTGCCCCTCCCCCTCCTCAATGAGTGTGTTGCACCCGTGAGAACAGCGGGACATGCCACGCTGAAGAAATTACACCAGGCCCTGAAAAGGGCCCGTTTAGAAATTTTGCTCTTTTAGAGAGAAAAACACCTCCGGAACCGCTGAGACGCCAGGGGAAGTCACTGATGAGGGACAGTCCGCTGCACCACGTCGAGAAATCAGCTCTTTTAGAAGGATTGTCATCAGATGCGAAGGCTCCGAAGAACAAAAGGTGAATGAATGCAGCACGCCGTCTCCCTTTTATACCCGGATATCCGGGGGCGGAGTTGGGCATGCAAATTTCATTCGCCAATTTCATTGGCCTTTTCAAAATAGTCAGAAGATGATAGGTTCTCAAGTCAAACCCCATCTGTCAGTCTCGACACAACGTCGAGAGACCGACAGAAAGGGAACAGGTGTATTCCTCCTCTCTCATTCTTTTCATTTAGAGATCCTGTCATGATCCTGCCTTCTCATGTCTTGATTTCCTAGTCTAGTTGCAGGATCATGACAGATCCACGAGTTTTGTGTGGAGAGATACATATTATTGTCAGTTATGACTTAACATGTGTTCTCTCTGGTCTCGTATCTGGCCCCGCCCCTCTCGTTTCCTTGTTAGATTCCCCTGAGTGTTTCATTACCCACACCTGTCCCTTGTTAATTATCCTCTGTTAGTTTCCCTATTTAATGCCCTCATGTCTATTGTCTTGTGCCTTGTCCAGAGAGCTGCCGTGTTCTTATAGTCTGGTCTGCGTGAGTGGTCTGCGTGAGTGGTCTGCGTGAGTGGTCTGCGTGAGTGGTCTGCGTGAGTGGTCTGCGTGAGTGGTCTGCGTGAGTGGTCTGCGTGAGTGGTGGTGGTCTGCGTGAGTGGTCTGCGTGAGTGGTCTGCGTGAGTGGTCTGCGTGAGTGGTCTGCGTGAGTGGTCTGCGTGAGTGGTCTGCGTGAGTGGTCTGCGTGAGTGGTCTGCGTGAGTGGTCTGCGTGAGTGGTCTGCGTGAGTGGTCTGCGTGAGTGGTCTGCGTGAGTGGTCTGCGTGAGTGGTCTGCGTGAGTGGTCTACAGGTGTTTTTTGTAGTTAAAGTTCTAGTCGAGTGTGTTTAGTTTTCCGTTCAGTATTTCGTGTTTTGTTATCGCGTTCCCGGTTCTTGTTTTGTTACCCCCACGTGGGTGTTTGTTTTGTTATTTATTAATAAAGTCTTGTTTAACCCCTTCACCGCTGCCTGTGCTTGGGTTCTCCTTCCAATCCCTGACACTTCTCAACAATTTCAGAAAAATCGCGTAAGGTCATGGGTGTTGTTAGATTCTGTAGTTTCTTCCATGATTTAACTTATATATTATATAAGACATTGGCAGTCAAAAAGTTGTATTATGCTGTTACAGACAGTTGCACTGAATCTGATGTGATGTTGAATTGTATGTTAACATAGATAACGTTACCAAGGTGACAACAGGGGCAAAACGAGTTAAAACAAAGCGCGTGATGTGCTGTGATTGGTGACCTGTAAAGTTTTTACTTACTTTGAAATAAAAAGGAACGACTAATGTAGTAGAGTAAAAAGTAAGATATTTGACTTTGAAATGTAGTGTTAAAGTAAAAGTCTTCGAAAATTGAAATACTTGAGTAAAGTACAGATACACAAAAAAACTACTTAAGTACAGTAATGAATTACATTTACTCTGTTACTGTCCACCACTGGTAAACAGTCTATGAGCGGGGTGAGAGGAAAACTTAAAACTGGAAACACATTCAACAGCCATCTCATTAATGTGGATGGAGTCGTGTGTGCCGCCTTTCACCTTCCTGAAGTCCACGATGATCTCCTTTGTCTTGGAGGTGTCAAGGAACAGGTTGTTGTCTGAGCACCATGTGTCCAGATGCCGTAACTCCTCCCTGTATGCAGTCTCATCGTTGTTGCTGATGAGACCAATAACTGTTGTATCATCTGCAAACTTGATGAAGGAGTTAGATCCATTCACAGGCCTGCAGTCAAGTGTGAAAAGGGAGTAGAGAAAGGGGCTCAGTACCCAGCCCTGTGGTACATCAGTGTTGAGGGTGATGGTGCTGGATCAGATGTGGCCTAACCTAACAAGCTGAGGCCCGTTCGTCAAGAAATCCATGATCCAGTTGCAGGTAGAGTTGTTCATGCCTAGGTTACCAAGTTTAATGATTCGCTTGGAAGGGATGATGGTATTGAATGCAGAGCTGAATTCTACAAACAGAATGCGTGCATAATTGTCCTGATTGTCCAGATGTGTGAGCATGGAGTGCAGCGCCATGAACACTGCATCATCTGTGCTCCTATTGCTACTGTATGCAAATTGGTATGGGTCCAGTGTGGATGGTAGAGAGTTGTTTAGGTGTTCCAGGACCAGCCGCTCAAAGCACTTCATAACAATGGGTGTGAGTGCTACAGGGTGGTTGTCGTTCAGGCACATCGGACTAGACTGTTTCGGTACGGGCAAAATGGAGGTGGATTTAAAACATGCTGGAACTGCTGCTTGGGCGAGGGACAGGTTGAAGATATCCGTGAAGACCCCAGCAAGCTGCTCCGCACATGCCCTGAGTACGCGAGCAGGGATGCCATCTGGGCCAGCAGCCTTGGTCAAGTTGATCCGGCTTAGTGCAGTGTAAAAATCAGTGGAGTTTAGTGTGATGATAGGGTTGTCAATAGAGGGTGTGAGCTTGGTAGCGGGTTCCTTTATTGTCTCTCTCAAAGCGAGCATAAAAGTAATTAAGCTCGTTCAGCAAGGCGGCATCTGTGGCTATGGGGGTGAAGTGGTTGGGTTTGTAATCACTGATGTGTTGAGGGTCAGAATTGGAAAAATGCTCCTTTAGCTTCAACTTGTAGCAGTGCTTGGCCTTTTTGATGGACCTCTTCAGATTTGCCCTTGAAGTATTATAGGCCTGTGCATCACCCGATCTGAAGAGATCACCCGATTTCTGAGCCTTTCTCTAGACAAGCTTGTACAGGAATGTTCTCTATAACATGAATGACATGAGTTAGCAGTTCAGCTTGTTTTGGCCCACTCATAGACAGACTGAAACTGACATGATGATCACCAGAAAAGGGTAGGCGGTCACTAGAAGATCGTTGGCCATATTTCTCGTTGGAGAACCCTCCTGATATTGTCGTGGAAAGTTGTTCTTGTAGTTTCAAAAAATTGCTCAGACAAAGAGGGCCCAGGGACCCGTTTCAATAAGGAGGTTCAAGCAACACTGAGTTAAAATATGAACTCTGAGTTGATTTACTCAGATAATCGCTACTCTGAGTTTTCTGTTTCAGAACAGCTGGTTTCAATCAGTTCAATCCACTCTGAGTAAGTTTACTCTAGGTTACGCATGTTCACCGCGGCTTTAAAAAGACATCATCAGTTGAGCGAAGATAACACGATTCACCATGGCAACGCCACGTGACAAAAAGCGCTCCGTTTATTTCTCGCCAGTCGAATTGGAGGAACTATATACGTTTATATATATATACATACATACGATTTTTGTCATGTAGGTGCAATTCTTCTGCAATAAAAAGAACATGGCAGCAGCTGAAAATGAAATATAAAAACATCATTCAGTCCGGTGAGTTTAAATGCTCTTGCTAGTAGGATGCCTGACTGGGAAATGTTTGATATATTTAAAAAACTGGCCTTGAAAGTTTTGAGTATATGAGAACCGAGCACTGTGGCTATAGAAGACAAAAAACTGGCCACGCTTGCACCTGCTCCAGCTATGTGTAACGGAGGCCAGCTAGTGAAGAGCTGTGCAGTGTGTAAGCGACGGATGCAATAGGGACTGCGGCCTTTAGGCTCTTCGTTAGAGCGCTCGTCTCTCATTCGGGCCGATGTCGGTTCGAAGCTGGCGCAGAACGGGGCGAGTGGGACTTTTTAAATGTGCACCCAATCACAATGGGAAATCCTAAAGGGTATTTGAATTATTATCTTACTTCCAGAGGTGGCAGCAAGACCACATTTATTTGATCTGCCTAATTCAGAAAGACGTTCACCATTCACCTGTAATCCTATGAAACTCCTCTTTGATGGCTCTCACAGGAAACTTAACAAAAGTGTATAAAAAGTGCTTGAGAGCGATTCACACTTTTCTTTCTGCTCTGCATACAGTTGCCTTGCTAACGTGTTCTGCATCCCCGGTGTTATAAAGAAAGCTTCCGTTAGCAAAGACACATAAGGCCATACAGAGAATCTGCTCAGATGTAAGAGCGCGACCACGACGAGTGAGGTTTGTGATGTAAGGATGAAGCAGATTGTGGATATTTAATGGACTGTAAAGAAAAACTGTATCGCTCAAATAAAGAATCCTCTGCATATGATAAAACATCCAAACGGGGCTTCATCATATATTCTCTCCCGGCGTAAATTTAACTCTCTCTGAATGAATGCAGCTTCCTCATCTACGGGTACTGAATAAACGGACATTTAATGTCTGTGTCACGAACTTGTGCGCGATTAAGGAAAACGAATGAAAAAACAAACGGCGAAGGCAATTTCAACTCCGCTCGCGCTTCTAAAAGGGGCGGAGATTGTAACAAACCCCGGGTTAGTCGAATAAAACCTGCTCCCGACCAGGTTAGGTTCACAGAGCAGGTTACTATGGTTACTCACTCTAAGTATAAGATACCTTGATTTCTGAAACGGGCTTGACTTACCCCGCGGTCACGGGTTTGATATACCTCGCGTTCTGAAACTGAAAACCCAGAGTATCCCGTTTTCTGGGGTTAACTTACTCTGAGTTTGCACTTACCCTGCTTTCTGAAACGGGTCCCAGGTGTCAAAAAGTTAACTTTATATGCTCATGCCAAACAAAGTGAGAAAACATAAGTGACCAAACATGCTGAATTAGTGTAAATACATGATCACATTATACACACAACCATTTTTGATTAAATATAGTTTCAGCTCACTCCGATCATAACACTAATACATAATTATGCAGGACTTAACAGGACTTGAGAGCAGTTTCAGTTTACATTTATTTGTAACAGTAATCCAAGTTTTTCTATAAATACTTCTTAATACTATTAAAATATATATATTTGGTTTTGAAAAATCATTATAGACAAGTATATATGTGAATATGTGATATATTCAAAGCATCTAAACATATTCAAAACAAGTATATATGTTGAAGACAAATATGTATGTGGTCTTTAACTTTTAACAGTAGCAGGCGCCATTTAGTCACCTGCCTTTTAACCATGTACCCCGTCTCTGGACACCCTTCCTCCCTTCTTGGCCAAGTCCAAGTATCCAGATGCAAAAGTATGTCAAAACAAATATATCAAAATCCTGTACCTCTTTCATGTCCTGTGCCCCTTAACACCCTGCAAGGTGCTCCCCTGGGAGCCCATATATCTCATTGGCCCCTTTTCATGATGCTCCATTGCTCCATACTCCATGTGAGCTCATATATGGCCCTTAGATGCACCCTGTGAGCCTGCGAGCCCATGGCCCCTTGCAAGATGAAAGCAACACAGAAAACAGCTCAGAAATTACACAATAATACATGGCGATCCTGATGATGGGGAGCTTGCTCTAAACCAGGGGTCCGCAAACTTTTTTTCTGCAAGGGTCACATAATCTCACTGTCTTTAATGGGGGGCCGAGTCAGTTTGTTACAGAAAATGAAATGGGCCAGAGGTACTACTTGAATTATTGTGAAGATTTAATTATAATTTGAAATGTATTTATTACGCCTCCTTGTGATGCACCGTACAGACAAATGATTACTTTTCAAGAGATATAGCCTATTTAAAGAGCATTGTTATTACTATCATAATTTTATTTTCATATTGAGTGCTACTCAAATTCCAAACATTTACTTATGCATATTAATTACCCTTTCTGTTTCTCAACCACTTGGCCATTTTGTCTTCTCTTTAAAATTTTCGCTGGTTCGCGCGTCAGCTGTTCTTTATAAAATAATTTAAATGTCTCAAAGAGTGTTCACACCAAACACGATAAATCGCGCTATTCGCGTGTTGTTGAGCGTCATGGGAGGGGCTTCTGCCGCTCACTCACGGCCCTACTAGAGCAAGCTCGTGAATGGGTACGCGGCGCAAATTTTCGCCAAGGTTCAGATTTTTCAACTCGCGCGAATCACGCGAACGCTCAATTCGCGCCGTTCACGCCGCAAGTAGGTCATCGCGTCTTTGCATTGACTTAACGCTGCGGGTCAAGCTGCCTCGGCTCTTCACGCCATGGCCAGCCTGCAGGCAGGCCAAGGCGTTGAAGGAGTTGCACGAGGGAAAGTCCGACCCAGGGCTAATGCAGGAGCTCCGCACTGCCACTGACATCGCTCTTCGGGCGACGAAGGTGACGGCGCGAGCCCTGGGTCGTACGATGTCCACACTGGTGGTCCAGGAGGGACACCTTTGGCTGTACCTTGCGCAGATGCGGGACGCTGAGAAGGTTCGCTTTCTCGACGCTCCCATCGCGCAGGGTGGGCTGTTTGGTGATACGGTCGAGGACTTCTCTCAGTTCTCGACTGTAAAGAAGCAGACGGAGGCGATATCCTGCCCCGCCGCGACCCGGCCGCCTATCGTCCGTCGAGGTCCCGCACGGCGTCTGCTTCCCAGCAGCCCCGCCCCTCTCAGACTCCGGCTCCAGCGCCCCTTGCACAGGCGGCCTCCCGGAGAAGGATGTCGAAGAGGCGAGCACCATCCCGTCACCAACCTCCGCGGAAGCAGAAGTGTTCTGACGGGGTGAACCCAGGGAGATCGAGTTCACCGGGCCCGACCCAAGCAACTACATCGCTAGAGGGTCGGACTGGGACGGTGCCTGCCCCGTCCCAACAACACCAGTCGGGCCCCTTTCAGGGCCTGGTGCCCACATTCTCACAGAAAGAGCTTTCTCTCTCCCTGGGTCTTTCTCACAGCCGCTCTCACCCTCCGCAGGACGGTTCTCGGCAACCCCACGTTGTGTTTCGGCGAGACACACGGTTGGGTATACTCTCAGTGGCCACCAGCACCCTCAGTCAGACGGTGCGGTATGCCGCGATATCGCCCGACAGGCACCTCGGCAGAGCCGCTCTCCTCCCCGGGGTCCCCCCCGCGTCGAGGGAGCCGTACTGCCAGCCATCGAACCACCCCCCACGGGGGCAATGACTCAGATCGAACCTCTGGTCCCCCTGTCTCGGTACCTGGGAGCCTGGTTGGCTCTTCCCAGACCAGCACGGTGGCTAGAGCGAACGATCCGTCTCGGCTATGCGATTCAGTTCGCCAAGCGCCCACCCAAGTTTCGGGGCATCCTATTCACCTCAGTGGAGGGGTAGATGCTCCCGTGCTTCGGGCCGAGGTCGCTACCCTTCTGGCGAAGGGGGCGATCGAGCTCGTCCCTCTGGCCGAGATGTACTCCGGGTTTTACAGCCCGTATTTCATTGTCCCCAAGAAAAGTGGCGGGCTGCGCCCCATCTTGGACCTGCGTACCCTGAACAAGCACCTACACAAGCTGCTGTTCAGGATGCTAACGCAGAAGCGCATTCTGACGTCCGTCAGGCGTCAGGATTGGTTCATGGCGATCGACCTGAAGGACGCGTACTTCCATGTGTCCATCCTCCCTCGTCACACGCCGTTCCTACGGTGGCTCTCAATCGATGGCCCATGACCTCTCCCAGGTGTACTTCACCTGCTCGCGACACCATCTCGTGTCTGCATGTCTCCCACGTGCTCTCCCCTATCCGGTGAGACCGTGTGTGAATCTCCACTAAAACTCCTCCCTGCGGTAGGAAGTGGTCTCCGTAGCGCGTTCCCTCAGGGGGGAATGACGCTTCCCAGTGGCCTTACGGTGCCGGGCGGCTTCTCGCTGTTAAGAGAACTAGGCCGCCGTCCGTGACGGCCGGTGGAAGGGGCTCCCATCTTTTTAGAAAGCTCTGGACTCCTTCCCTTCCGCTGGAAGGTTGTAATTCATGCTAAGCGCTCACGTCTGACACGCCCAGGCCAGTCAGCGTCGCTTTGCAAGGAATTGTGACGCGGCACAGCGCTGTGGCGTTTTCCGAGGAACCCCATTCTGTCGACACAACGTCGAGAGACCTACAGAAAGGGAACGTCTCGGTTACGTATGTAACCTCCGTTTCCTGATGGAGGGAACGAGACATTGTGTCCTTCATGCCACAACACTGGCCGCCCGCTGCAGCAGTCGGGGCAAGATCCTCAGGCTCCTCAGCACAAAAGGTGAATGAATGCGGCACGCCGGCTCCCTTTTATACCCGGATATCCGGGGGCGGAGTCCGGCATGCAAATTTCATTCGCCAATTTTCATTGGCCTGTTCAAGTCAGTCAGAGAAGGTAGGTTCTCAAGTCAAACCCCATTCTGTCGACACAACGTCTCGTTCCCTCCATCAGGGAACGGAGGTTACATACGTAACCGAGACATTTCTTACTGTGAGAGCTCTGCAGTGCAGTTTCGTCTTAAATGCTGTGAGAAGTCAACAACATGAGGATCATTCACATTCAGATTTGTGAGTTTATAACTTATTATGAATATCGCTATAAATATGTTTAAACACTTATACCGATGTTATTTGTACTTCTAACTACATTTTCTTTAAGGTTTTTATTATATTATCCTACAGATGTGTTCATGTGGTGTCAAGCTGCAGAGACTTTAGATCAACTGACTTGTTTGGGACAAAATGTGACTATAAACTGTGATCTGGATTCCACAGAGGTTTATTGGATTTTATTGAAACAATCTGATTCTCCTTCAATGATACTGCACTCATTCTCAAACCCACCATTGGCTTTTCATTTTAAAAAAACTGCGAAAATAGCACAATACAAATATTCAATACAAGCTTATCATAGTCTGGTCATTTATAATCTCACTCATGATGATTTAGGAGTTTATTACTGTATGAACAAAGATAAACCTCCAAAACTCAGTAACAGCACACGACTGCTTTAAAGCTGCTAAGTCCAAAAGCACAGGAATAAAAATGACATCGTATTCATTTACAGTACAAAATGTTTAACTGCTACAGAACTGTATAACATTATCAACTTATTTTGACTTTTTTGGTATAAAAAAAATATATAGTTTGTTTGAATTATTGCAAAAGTTTTGAACAAAAATTTGATCTTTTTGTTGTTGACTTAATTTAGACAAACTTAACTGATCAATGATAAATATGTCTTGTTAACTGTACAATGCTTTTATTTGCCATTCTGGATTTTGCAACAACGAACCGTAAACTGCTCAGATTTTGCCTTTAATAAACTTTAATAAACTTGTTTAGATCATATATGTTTGTTTTAAAGCCGTTTGAATATTATCTTTGCCTGTCAAACTATATACACAGGGATGCTGCTTTTGCATTTACTAAGGTGCATGTTCAGTACATAAAACATTTTTCAAACACTTTCCAATAAAGATATGTAAAGTTTATTTGAATTTTATTACATTATTAATGGTGGGCAACATTTTGTATTTTTTGTGGAGGATATTGTTTTTAATTTTGTTTTGATATAGTAAGTGCTTTCATTGTTTGATTACTAAGAGCAGGTCCATAGCCAGCTTATTGAAAGGGGAGGTTCTTTTTTTCAAAAGTGGACCTTTTTGCAGTTTTTATCCCCATTTTGTATTTAATTATGAGGTTCAAATACTTCATTTTGGTGACCTTTTATGCACTTATTTCTGCTGGATTAGCTTGTCTGCTGGTATCTTAATGAGTGCTTTTTGATGCACCTAAAATATTGATTGCATTGTTGTCAAATTGCTTCCTCATGTAACACTTTTGTCAGTCCATACACAGTTCATAAGTTTAAAGACCAAACTACAACAGAATAGATTTAATGAACTTTACTGAAATATTAATTCTTCTCATCATCATTTCTTGACTCTCTGTCAATGCCTCTTTGCTACGTTTTATTATTATAATTACGCTACGTTTATATGGCTATTATATTGTAGACCAGGGGTCCCCAAACTTTTTTCTGCAAGGGCCACATAATTCTCCCTCTCTCATAGAGTGTTTGCACCAAACGCGGTAAATCGCGCTATTCGCATGTAGTTGGACGCTTGAATATTTTGAGTTTACTGGCATCGCATCGTTCGCGCGAGAAATTCGCTCCATTACAGATGCGAATTCGCATCATGGGAGGGGCTTCTGACGCTAGAACGTACAGATTTTTCATCTCGCGCAAATCACATTACATTTTACATTTAGTCATTTAGCAGACACTTTTATCCAAAGCGACTTAAAGATTAGGAAACATTGGAAGCAATTATAACAACATAGGCAACAAAATACATAAGTGCATTAAAACTAGTCCATTAAAGTCTAGGAATCACGCCCCGCAAGTAGGTCATCGCGTCTTTGCCTTGACTTAACATTCAAATCACTCGCGCTTAACGCTTTATTCTCGTTTGTTGTGAACATTGTTCAGAGGGCCGGTCCAAATCTGTGGGCGGGTCACATTCGGCCCGCGGGCGTAGTTTGGGGACCCCTGTTAGACTATTGAGTGGATAAATCCTTTTAATAAAAAAAAAATATATATATATAACTCCTCCCCCCGCATCATTCAGAGGCGATGCTTCTTCACGTTGCTTTGAAAAGTGTATTGTGAGAACTCTAAATGTCTGCGCGCGCACACACACGCGTCCTGCAATAATAATCATATTAATTTGAAACAGCAACCCAGAAATTGTCACAAGCATTGATTAAAACAATGATGACAATAATTAAATAAAAAAAACGACTTAAATTCTGGACCTTTGGCAGTGAGGGGGGGTTCGTTTGAACCACCCGAACCCCCCTACCTACGGGCGTGAAGAGGTTGCCCCATAATTCTTGAAAAGCTTAATAGGATGCATGGAAAGTTGTACAGTTAGGGGATAGTCAAGTGAAATTGGTACTGGTGTGTTTTCGGTTGTTTCTTGCACAGAATGAAAAAGTCTTGGAAAGGATTATTATGGCTGATCTCAGATTGAAACTGGTAGAGAACCACATAAGTAAAAAAGTGTTTTGGGATCGCTGTACAAAGTGGGTTCAAAACATGTGGAAAAATGTCTCTTCTTCATTGTGTCATAATGAGGTCTTATTTGACTCATTCAAATATTTAACCATAAGCCTAACCTAAAGAGGACCATTTATTAAAGACATATTTAACATATGGGTCTTGGAGGAGTTTGGTCTGAACCAACCTGTCTTTCTGTGCTTGATGTGGTTTATCGTTTTGTAGAATTGTAGAATATGTGTGTTTTAATCAAGGCCACAAAAGGAGAGTCACACAGTAGACTGACATTGCAAACTTACTCTCACAATGCTTATACATGTGTCTACTTATTTGCTCTTTCATTATGCAGAAATGGACTTTGAAAAGCTGCATAAAGTTGCAGCCCAGCAAAGCATACAGCATCTGTGCTGTTCGAAAGCTGACAAACCACTATACTCACTAAGTATTATTAGTGTATTTATATAATGTATACTGTAAATACAGTTATTCATGGTGTGGCATGCAGGACGGGACGAGAGCCGTGAGGGAAAGGCACAAGGCCACTGACGTGAGTGATAACAAGTGTCAGCTGTGCGTGCACCGGTTTCACATCTCACGGAGGAGCTTCAGGAGCATAAGAGAGGACCAGGCCTGGACTTTATGTTCTGTTCTATTATGTTTGTGTTTTCCGGCAGTAGACCGTGAGGAAGCTGCCTGCATTTTACTTTGTTGTTTATTTATAAGTCTGTTTTATGTTCGCCGGTTCCCACCTCCTTGCTTCCTTTCTTGAACTTTGTTACACATGGCTGTATAAATTGAAAATGACACTCCAATATGTGTCATCATTGCAAAATTATAATGCAATATGGCATTTAATTATTTTAATTTAATACTGACAGGAGCTTCTCCTGTTGCTGGTAGAGACGCTTATTCAGTGAACGATCCCGTGCATCGTATTTGAGGAAGGGAAGAAATTACTTCTCTGTCGTATGGGTTGGTGGACAGGTTGGATGAGCTGCATTGCTATTTTGTCAATGAGGGGGCTAAAACTGTAGGAAATTAGCAGTATATATGAATTGTAAGTTATACTTTCTGTAGCTTCCTCTGATGAGACTAAAATATTCTTATGAAACAGTTGAAAGCTTTGACGTACAGTTTCATCCCTCATCTTTTTCAGTTTTTGAAAATATAGTTTTAAAAGCCTTCCTCATTGGAAAACCTTCAGTATTGAAATGTAGCTATTGGTTTATAGGAATTTTTGCATTGGACAATAATGTTCCTGGAACATCACATAAGATTTTTGTTTTACAAGTCTTTCTCTTGTCATATTAGTTAAATAAATAAAATCAGATGTACATGTAATTATGAGTTGAGTATTTTTTTAAGTATAAGGAAAAAAAAGAAAGGTAAGAATGAAAGGGCTATGTGGACACTCTGTGCTTTAACTTGAACTAAAACCAGAAAATAATTCCGGTTTGGTCACTTGTCACCCAATTACTTATAAATCTCACCTTTGACTAGACGGGAGGTTAGACTGTGAATCTAGTGCAATGTGTTTCTCATACCTGTAAACCTTAGTTTGTTTCTGTGGTCTAAACCTCAGATGGAAATAGGGTGGCATTGCACTTTGCAATGATGCTTAGTGTGTTTGTGCACATGTGCCCTTCTGTGTAGATTTAACCATACAGTCTACACACTGAACTAAAGAAACCCTTTAATCTGAACACTGTAAACAAACGCATAAGACCCTCATGGACATAAAGTACAGCCCCATAACATGATTTGTGTTATCCATTTACATTAGGGTACCTTCTCTGTTATTTTCGTCCATTCAAAGCTTTTTCCACATCCATCGAGCGTTTCCTCGGCAAAAAGTAAATTTTAAGAATTACCTTCACAAAGACATTTTCTAATTATATGTCTAACCGTGGGGAGAAACCACAGAGACAGGGCGTTTTGAGACAATGGGTGTGTGGTGATTCCAACCACAGAGACAATGGATGTTTTTTACGCTTTATTAAGTAGAATGTATATTATCAGAAAATGATAGTAGTGACATATTTTTACTTTTATTCAAGTTAATTTTTAATAATCTGTACTTCATGAGAGTGTTTTTCATAAATATATCTGAGGATTAGACCACTGAAAGTGAACACTGCGAGAGCCTGCAAAGTCACTAAAAAGCATTTACGGTATGTTGCTGAACCTTCTTGTTGATGTTATGGCTAAAAGCTGCACCAATTGTAAGGCCCTATGAATTCATTTTATTTTTCAGAAATTCTCATTTTCTATTAAACAAAAGTAAAATATTTTATCCCACATGAACAAATACTCAAGTACACTGCAGTATTTACAAATACTTTTATAAAATACCTAGATACTACAGTGATTTTATACCTTACGAAAAAAGGGCATAATGTACAGTACAACTAAGGTATTATAACCCAGTATCTTACATCTTTCTTTTGTTTTTTACTTTCATTCCATGCCATTCCATGTTTATATTTACAGACATTTTGTCATTTAGCAGATGCTTTTATCCAAAGCGACTTAGAGATGAGGTAAACAATAGAAGTAATAACTGTTCTAAGGGCCCTATGTTTTCTGTGATGCGGACGGAATTGTGGAATGCAGGGATTAAAAACGGAATATGCTGTTTAACATGGAATGGTATGGAATCTGGCGAATGTAGGTATGTCTCCATCAGCTCCCTTGTTCATAAGTCAGGGCACTGATCAATGAGTAAATTTTAAGGCCATTTTTCCAGTTTCTTTTCCACAGGAATGTTGGAATTATTACTGTCCCATCTGATCGGTCAGGGATGCCACAAAAGTTAAGTTTTGTATCTGGCAAACATCCAGCATCTAATATATACTTCCAAATCTGTGCACCATGAGACAAATAGCTTCCACTTAATGGCATGAGTTCGGTGTGTTGAAGGAGCCCTGGCACTTAAGACAGAGTTTCTTACTCGTGCTGAACCTTGACAGAACGCCCTCTCAACCACAGTCTATATTCACCTTAGCAGGGTTCATGACTGTGTCCTGCAGTAAGAACACTTTTTACTCAACAACTTGAAGGCCTGATGTATCATTACTGAGAGTGCAGAGACTGATAGTGCAAGGATGAAGTCTCTTCCAAAGATGTAATATGGTCCTGCTCCTCTTTAAATAACGAACCTGAGGCCACTAGAAACAACAAATCAAGCTCTTCTCTAGATCATTCAGCTGCCAGTTCAAACCTGCATAATGAAGAGGCAGATTTAGATGCCCTTACTTCCTAATTTACCTTTTCACTGGCAGAATGAAATGAACTCGCCAATAAAGTCTGAATGCCCGGCAGAGCATTAGACAGCTTAGCCACCTGGCGGGATAATGCTGTGGAGGGAGTCTGTTTCTTTCAGGTTCAACCTATTTTACAGATTCTATTACATTTCAAACAACTCACACAGCTACACTAAGCATTCTTGGATCAGGATCCATATTTCTCTACAAATGGCATATCATAACAAAGCAGTTAAAATATTGTGGAGTAGTTTATATATAAAGCGATACTGCACCCAAAAACTTAAATTCTGTCTTAATTTACTCACCTTCGAGTTGTTCCAAATCTGTATACATTTCTTTGTTCTGATAAATACAGAGAAAGATATTTGGAAGAATGCTTATAACCAGACAAATTTTGCTATTATAGAAGGAAAGAATACAATGGTAGTCAAAAGTGCCCCAGAACTGTTCGCTGTCCTACATTCTTCAAAATGTCTTCATTTGTGTTCAACAGAACAAAATAAAAAGATAAAGTAATTTTTCTTGCTATGGGAGTGTGCACTTAGTGCACTTAGGGCGTGTCCGAATCCACTTTATATAGGTTCAGGATGGGAAAACGTCAGCGTGCCAGACGCATGGTCTAAAAGGGTTTTCTCTATTCTCTATGAGTCATGGGTGTGTTTTTGGCAAAACGTCAAAATCTCCCATTCCCTTTAAGAGCAAGTTGTGTTCGTGCCATGGTGTTTTTTACACAGCAAGAGCAAAGACTGGATGCTTCTCCAGAGAGGAAATGTATAGTTATAATATAGCAAGGTTAAAACATGTGTGGCAGGATGGGCAACCACCCTCCACCTGTTTAAGATGGAACCTGTTGTTGTTTGGCCTATTGGCTGTGCCCTTGGGTGTCACCAAATGCGGTCACGCCTGGCTGTGTCCCCGGGATGCAGCCAGAACATCGACTGCTTCCCGTCCCCAGCGGCTTCCGAGACTTCTGCAGTGGCAAGCGGTGGTGGTGATGTGGGATTTTATGTACGTTAATCCGCTGCAGATGGGTGGCACTGGCTGGCCCATAGCGGACATGAGGCTGACGAGTATGAGATTTTCATTGCGGCATCGGATAGCGACTTCCTGGCATCAGACGCTTCCTTCTGACGTGGAAGAGACAGTCATGATTTTGCGCTTCGGCCAAATAGGTGACAGCGCGCTGGATTGGGCGATGTCCACTCCGGTGGTCCAAGAGGGACACCTATGGCTCAACCTTTCGCACACGTGAGATGCTGAGCAAGCAAGCTTTTGTTGAGAAGTGTTGAGAATGGACAACCCAGGGAGGCCAAGACATTGGGCATGACTCCAGTCAACACTGCTGTCGAGTTGCATCGGGACACCTCCCGTCACATACCGGGCCCGTTTTCAGCGCCTGGCACCCACTTTTTGTCTCAAGAGAGCGTCCTACTCCATGGGTGTATTTTTAAAAATAGCACAGCCTCCACTCGATGTTGCGTCATACTGTTCCTGCTCGTCCCCCCTGGCAAGGCAGACGTTCTGCCAGCCACACAACCCCCCCCCCCCATGAGGACGATGTTATAGATCACTCCCCTTGCTCATCTGTCACAGTTCTAGCTCCCCAGCCCGTCCAGTTGGCTAGCGAGGAGGATCCATCTCGGCTATGCAATCCAGTAATAGTGCTAACCTGTGAACCTTAAGGTTTACCTCGAGGCAAGAATGCTTCCATGCTTCGAGGTGCTACCCCTCTGGCGAAAGGAATCGAGTCTGACAGATATGTCCTCGGGGTTCTACAACCACTACTTCAATCGTCCCCAAGAAAGGTAGGGGGCTGTGCTCTCCGATCTTAGCTCTTCAGGCTTCCGTTCCGAATGTCGACCCAGAGGCACGTCCTGAGGTCCGTATGGTTCCTGAGATTGTTGGTCTCACCCTTTAATGCAGACTGACTAAAGTCAATCTTGGGCTTCAGATCAGGCTTAGTCTGAGCTTGTATGTGAGCCACATTGGGTTCTGACATTGTGTACTCTTCACCTGGCTGAGCTACTAAGGAATGAAACTCACCAAGCCTCGTACCACAGGGGACATGACAATCCTCAAAAGTTGAATTCATGGCTCGAACACAAGTCCCACCAATTTTCACTGAGGTTACTGTTCGTGCTACAAAAAGACCCGGCACTGTCTGAACATTAAGGTCTAAGAGTCCAACATAATTACACGTGAACTCTTTTTCAAAAATTTTGGGTTGTGTTTTTGCCTAGACATTCATCTGGGATCTAGCAGGGATCAAAATAGGCTCCAAATTCACTGTGCTACTCCTAGGAGAAACCAAATTTTGTGAACACAAAAAAGGAACAGACTAATTCCACAGTTTCAAATGATTCTCTCTGAGGTCAATTACAGTGTAATGTCTGCTAAGAAAGTCCAGACCGAGGATAACTGGCTGTGTAGTATTCCTGGCCACCTGAACATCGTGAGAAATTACTTCCTTACCAGGCCTAATGGTAATAGACAACATACCAAGAGTGTCAAGATAAAAACCCATCACAGATTTTGCTAAGAGAAATTATTTCTGAATGGGTTTTAGAGAGGGAATTTACATTCTTAATGTTTCGCTGATCAACGATATTTTGACGAACTTTGTCTAGAAAAGATTGTACAGCAGTATTCTCTATAACATAAGGCGTGGGAATGACATGAGTTAGCAGTTCAGTTTGTTTTGGCCCACTCATAGATAGACTGAAACGTACTCGGTTACTTACGTAACCTCGGTTCCCTGAGATACGGGAACGAGTACTGCGTAGCAGGACGCTATGGGGAAAACTCCTTTTTCTCCGATGACTGAAGCAATTCAATAGCGCAGTGAAAACTGCACGGTGATTGGTTGGAAAAAAGCAGAGCTTTGAACCAATCGTAGCGGAGCTGCCGGACCAATGGCGATGGCACCCGCCAAAATGGGCGGGGCAGATACGCATCGCCATAGGGTCTTCAGGTTACTTCAACTGAAGCGACGATAAAGCAGCTCGTAGCACGGCAAGGAACGCAGTACTCGTTCCCGTATCTCAGGGAACCGAGGTTACGTAAGTAACCGAGTACGTTCCCTATCGATACTTCACTCGTACTGCGTAGCAGGACGCTATGGGGAACCAGTATAATCACGCCGTGCTACAGATGGAACGAAAAACACAGATAGTCTCGGAGCCTTGGCTCGGAGACGGGGTAAAACAGGGAAACCCTGAAAAGCGGCGAAGGCCAAGCTAGAAGGTGGCCTAGACCGGTTATCGTCCCAAAGTAATTAAGTGCTGGCGTGGCTATAGCCATGGCTCAGCGACCTAATTCAAGCAGAAAGGACCCGGGCCTGAAGGGCCGGAACGTCCAGATTGTAAAATCTTGTAAAAGTGGACGGCGAAGCCCAGCAGGCCGCCACACAGATATCTTTTATAGAGACACCGCTATACCATGCCCAGGAAGAGGCAACGCCTCTAGTGGAATGGGCTCTAACTCTCGTGGGACATTGAAGGCCCAAGGAAGAGTAAGCCAGCGATATAGCCTCAACTATCCACTTCGATAGTCTATGTTTCGAGACCGAGGACCCTTTGGTGCGGTCGCCGAAGCACACAAAGAGCTGTTCCGACCGTCTGAATAGGGCGGAGCGCTCAATGTATATTTTTAATGCTCTGACTGGGCAGAGCAGACTAAGCTCTGGGTCCCGCTCGGAGGAGGGGAGAGCAGAGAGCGAAATGACCTGTGCTCTGAACGGAGTAGAGAGCACCTTAGGTACATAGCCATGCCTTGGTTTGAGGACGACTCTGGCGTCGTTCGGCCCAAATTCCAGACAGGATGGGCTCACAGAGAGAGCCTGTAGGTCCCCCACACGCTTCACCGATGCTAAAGCGAGAAGCAGAGCGGTCTTGAGCGTTAATGAACGGAGGTCCGCAGACAGCAGAGGCTCAAAGGGAGGACCCTTTAGAGCCCTCAGGACCGTGGGCAGATCCCAAGTGGGAACTGTAAGAGGGCGAGGGGGGTGTAGCCGCCTGAAGCCCTTCAGGAAACGAACGATAAGATCGTTCTTGCCCACTCCTTGTCCTCCGATGAGGGTATGTGAGGCTGAAATAGCCGCCACATAGACTTGAGTGTGGAAGGGGCAAGGCCGTTATCCAACAACTCTTGTAAGGATGACAGTATTAGCGATATGTCACAGGACATTGGGTCAGCGCCACGTGTTGCACACCAGGAGGCGAAGACAGACCCTTTGAGGGCGTAGAGACGTCTAGTGGACGGGGCTCTAGCCTGTAATATGGTGTTCAGTACGCTCTCTGGGAGGTCCGTAAGCTCCCGTCGAGAGGCCAAAGGTGCAGAGCCCACAGCTCTGGCTGGGGGTGCCATATCGTGTTCCCTGCCTGAGAGAGGAGGTCCCGCCTCAGGGGAATGGGCCACGGGGCTGCTACTAGCAGCTGGGAGAGATCCGCGACCCAAGGCTGGTTCGTCCACAGAGGGGCTACCAATAGCACTCGGTGCGCTTGATCCCTGATTCTCCTGATCGTCTGCTGCAAGAGCGCGATTGGGGGAAAAGCATAGAGGAGCCGGTTGGGCCAAGCGTGGGCCAAGGCGTCCTTGCCCTTCGAGAAGTACGTCGGGCAATGAGTATTGTCTTCTGAGGCGAAAAGGTCGACTTCCGCCTTGCCGAAGATTTGTCAGATTTGCTGAACCGACATGGGGTGGAGCGTCCATTCGTCTGAAGGAACGTTGCTCCGAGATAGCATATCTGCTCCCCGGTTCAGTTTGCCTGGAAGATGAGTTGCCCTCAGTGAGCACAGATTGGACTGGGCCCATTCCAAGAGGTGAGATACTAGGGAAAAAAGGCGTCTTGAGGAGAGGCCTCCCTGATGATTTATGTAAGATACCACCGTCATGCTGTCTGATCGGACTAAGACGTGACGATCTTTTAGCACCGGTAGGAAGTAGCGGAGAGCCAACCATACTGCCTGCATTTCCAGGTAGTTGATATGGAGGCTTCTTTCCTGGTTTGACCAGAGGCCGAAGGCCGGCTGGCCATCGCACAAAGCCCCCCAACCCGTGTTGGAGGCGTCTGTCGTGACCACTTTCCGGCTGGATGTGGAGCCCATGGGCGTACCCTGCTCTAGCCGAAGGGGATCTTTCCACGAGGCTAGGGCGGTTACGCAGGCTTGATTCCCCAGAACACGCAGTCGTCCAAGACGCCAAGCGTGTGGAGGAACTCTGGGCTTCAGCCAGTACTGGAGGGGGCGCATCCGGAGGATGCCCAGGCTCAGTACCTGAGATGCAGAGGCCATAAGGCCTAGCATTTTCTGAAAAACCCTGAGGGGGCGTGAAACCCCGGGTGTGAATGAGGCTGCAAGCCGTCGAATGACCAGAGCTCGTTCTGGCGATATTCTGGCGGACATGCGTTTTGAGTCGAAGACTGTTCCCAGGAACAAAATACGTTGGCTGGGTGACAGTGCGCTCTTTGCAAGATTGATCCTGAGTCCCAGGCACTCCAGGTGGCTGAGGAGGAGGGATCTGTGGGACCTTAGCTCGTCCTCCGACTGGGCTAGGACAAGCCAGTCGTCGAGGTAATTCAGAATGCGGATTCCCTTCTGTCTGAGAGGGGAAAGAGCCGCATCCATGCACTTCGTGAAAGTGCGGGGAGCTAGAGAGAGTCCGAATGGAAGGACCGTGTATTGATAAGCAATTCCCTCGTAGGCGAATCTCAAGAATCGCCTGTGACGAGGGGCTATCTGAATGTGGAAGTAAGCATCTTCCAGGTCCAGAGAGAAGAACCAGTCCTCTGGGCGAATTTGCGAGAGGATCTGCTTCATCGTGAGCATTCTGAAGCGCCGTTTCATGAGGGCGCGATTCAGATGTCTGAGATCGAGGATGGGGCGGATGCCGCCGTCCTTCTTTGGTACGAGAAAGTACCGGCTGTAGAAGCCTGACTCGATTTGATCTGGGGGAACCATTTCTATGGCTCCTTTTCCCAGTAAATTCCTCAACTCCGTGCACAGAACGTGAGAATTTGAGTCCTGTACTCGGGTGGGGACGACCCCGCGGAAGCGCGGGGGTCGACGAGCAAACTGGAGTGAATATCCTCGGGATATTATATCCAGAACCCAATCTGACACACCGGGGATGGCTCGCCAGGCCTCGGCCCGGGTGGCAAGGGGTTGGGTGCAATGAGGAGGTACGCCGCCTTTTGGGGGCTTGGCTCCCAAGGACAATGGAAGATTGCTCTTTTTTTTGACAATGTTTGTGTTTTATTACACATTTTGCAGTATGTAGTGTGGGCATTGGAAAAGGCCCCGCACCTACAACCTTGCACATTATCAATATTTTGCCGGCACCCGGAACTGAACAGGGTGACCGGGCAGACATGAGAACGGTCTTTGAAGGAGGGCCAGCCGGAGCGGGCCCTGTGGCCTTCCTCTTCTTTGCATAATGCGGGTGGCGCCGTCCCGATCGGGAGCGTTGACAGCCGTCAGCTCCCAGAGCCTTCTGAGCAGCAGGGGTTGTCACCGGCTGTTGCGTCAGAGCTGGATTGGGACGTTGGGTCGCCACCGGTCTAGATCCGGGTCTTTTCGGCAGAAAGTGTTTAATGGCCTGCGAAGACTTCTGCGCAGCCGTGAAGCGTTCCGCAAAACCCTCCACCGCCGGTCCAAAGAGGCCGGTAGTGGAAATTGGAGCGTCTAGGAAGGGGACTTTGTCTGCCTCCTTGATCTCCGTAAGCGTCAGCCATAGATGACGCTCGAGCACTACTAGGCTGGCCATTGATCTTCCTATCGCCTGGGCCGTGGCCTTGGTGGCGCGTAGAGCAAGATCCGTTGCGCTCCGTAGCTCTCTGAAGAGCACAGGGTCAGGGTCGGACTCATCCATTCCTTGGAGGAGCTTGGCCTGGTACACCTGGAGCACTGCCATGGAGTGTAGTGCCGAAGCCGCCTGGCCTGAGGACGCGAATGCGCGTCCAGCGAGGGCCGAGGTGGTTCTGCACGGCTTAGAGGGATGAAATGCCTTTTCCCTCCATCCGATGGCAGTGGGCAGACACAGATGTGCGGCCACAGACTCATCGAGGGGGGGCAGGTTCCGCTGTCCACGGAGGTGAGAGCGGAGGAGGAAGAAATTCGAAGACGGGCCGAGTAGGGGGCGTGCCATGACTTTGTGAGTTCGCCGTGAACTTCTGGAAAGAACGTTGAAGTTCTTTGATGAGGGGCCTGACGGCGCCCCAGCAAGAACCATTCGTCCAGGCGGCTGCGAGCGGGCTCCCCTGGGAGAGACCACTCTAAACCCAGCTCGTAGACTGCCTTTGTGAGGACCCGGAAGAGCTCGGAGTCCGCCCACGGCACGTGTCCGCTGGGTTCCGGAGACGGAGAGGGGGCTGGGTCATCTACCGAGCCCGCTAGTTCCTCCCCGTCCGAAGCCGCTAACGACATGGTGTCGTCATACTCGAGTTCGTTTCCACCGAACGAGATCATGTCACTGGCGGCCGCCAGTGGACGCTGATCCGTTTGGGTAAAGCAAACCGGAGAAAGCTCTCTCTCTGGAGAAAACGAGGCACGCCGAGTGGGCGTGAGTTCTCGCTTCCCCGAGCGTTTAGTTCCTCTACCCCGCTGCGTCATTCGCACAGTGGCCTGTGCGGGCAGAGGCGGGGGGGGATCGAGGGGCGGAGTCACTCTCTGAAAAGAAAGTTATCCGCGAGCGCAGAGAGGAGAGACTCATACTCTCGCAGTGAGAGCATTCCGTCTCTTTGAGCGCGTTCTCAGCGTGGGCGTGACCCAAGCATGAGACGCACTCGTCGTGCCCGTCAGCGGCGTGCAGGAAAACCCCACACGAGTGACAGGGACGACGCGGCATTGTAGCGCAGTGAAAACTGCACGTAATACCGCAGGAAATTTGCTCAGAAATTATGCTCTTTTAGCGTCGCCGGATAGCGGCAGGGAAAAGACCGTGCTGAGTAGCGAAACCGCTCGCTAGCGAAGCCACCAACAGAATCCGCCGGAAGCGAAGCCGTTGAACGAAGCCGCTGGAGCGAAGCCGCTGAGCAGGAGGTCGAATCCGCTGCAGGTGCTCTCTCGACGGCGAAGCAGTCAGTCTCTCGGGAAGCGAAGATCAGGTCGTCGCTGAAGGAGAAGAGATCTGAAGACCCTATGGCGATGCGTCTGCTTATATAGCCATAAGCCCCGCCCATTTTGGCGGGTGCCATCGCCATTGGTCCGGCAGCTCCGCTACGATTGGTTCAAAGCTCTGCTTTTTCCCACCAATCCCCGGGGGGGTTTTCCCTGGGTTTTTGAATTGCTTCAGTCATCGGAGAAAAATGGGTTTTCCCCAAAGGGTCCTGGTAAGGAGGAAGGGGAAAAAAAAGGGAACTGACACGATGATCCCCAGACAAGGGTACGCAGTTACTAGAAGATCGTTGGCCATATTTCACGTTGGAGAACCCTCCTGATATATGGCGATCCTGATGATGGGAAGCATGCTCTAAGCGATGACCTCGATGATTAGATGTTGAGCTGTCATATCGATTATGGTACAGGGTTATGAACAGGGTCAAGACCAGCTACAAACCGTCAAAATCTTTCCATGGCAATGGCAGACTCACCATTATTTGGAAATGCTTCAAAAACAAGCCTTGTCATCTCAGCTCCAAATACTTCCAAAGGCTCTTAGGGCATGCGTGGTCTGGCGTTCACAAACGTCTGAAAATGTAACAAAAACTTTTTTTCCTTCCGAAACAACTAAATAATTCATGCAGCAACAAACTGCATGAAATGGTTGTTTCTCAAGAGACAGGGAGAGGCAGTGAGCTAAAGCATCTCCACTCAACCTCGTAGGCAAAATGGCAGCCAGATCTTGTGTCTGTGCATCCGCACAAGCCTTAACATCGAGCTCTAATCGGGCATTCCATAATGACAAACTGTCTATATCCCTACAGTCCCCATGAAAAGTGTGATTAGAAGAAGCCTCATTTACTGCATTACTAGCTGTATTGTCCATTTCATCATCTTAATTTCGCCAGGAGACAAAACACTTGCAGGACACATTTTTCCTGTGGGTGTAGGCACTGTTTAACGTTGAATGTAGCGAGCGATAAAGCAGTCTTTTGGGTAGATTAACGTTCTTTAGTTTAATTTTTGGAAGCATCGGCATCAAAGCCTCACTCTCTCTCCTCTTTCCCAAAGCACTCACACAAAATAGCTTTTTATCTAAAACATTTTAAAATAGAGTTCAACATACATTTCCTTTTTTTATGAAATAGAAAATAAACAAAGAATCAAATTAAACTGTGAATTAACTAAATTAAAGTAAGATACTTTTGGTACGATTCACATGTACAGAATTATACAAATTAGTCACCAGTCACTGGCGGTTATATTTATATTACTTTCTAATTAACAAAATCAGGAAAACAGTCACATGACAAACAGTTTGGATACAAAAGGAAAACAATATTTTTGACATAATCTGTGATTTTAATAATGGTGTATTCTGTGTAAGAAAGGAGAGGACAATGTGGTCAGAGCAAAAAACTTTGACTTCCTCTTTAAGAGGACAGTTTCTTACTGTGAGAGCTCTGCAGTGCAGTTCGTCTTAAATGCTGTGAGAAGTCAACAACATGAGGATTATTCACATTCAGATTTGTGAGTTTATTTTATGATGAATATCGCTATAGATATATGTTTATACACTTATACCCATGTTATTTGTACTTATAACTGAATTTTATTATAAGGTTTTTATTATATTATCTTACAGATGTGTTCATGTGGTGTCAAGCTGCAGAGACTTTAGATCAACTGACTTGTTTGGGACAAAATGTGACTATAAACTGTGATCTGGATTCCAAAGAGGTTTATTGGATTTTATTGAAACAATCTGATTCTCCTTCAGTGATACTGCAGTCATTCTCAAACCCACCAATGGCTTTTCATTTAAAAAAAACAGCGAAAATATTTCAATACAAATATTCAATACAATCTAATCATAGTCTGGTTATATATAATGTCACTCATGATGACTTAGGAGTTTATTACTGTATGAACAAAGATACACCTCCAAAACTCAGTAACAGCACAAGACTGCACATCATGGGTAAGTAATCTTTAATATGTCCTGTGTCACACCTTCAGTTTGTTTTAATTTGTTTGATCACTACAGCCATGTGATAAATATGTTGTAAATATTAACAAAATCAGTTTGATATTGTGCTTAAGTCGAGCAGACTGCAGTAACACACTACGCACATTTTGAAACAACTCGGGTTGAATAATCTCTCAGATTTTACAGAGATAAAGGAAAACTGGACACATTGGAAGACTTTCATCCTCATATCTGGTCTGTTAAATGCTGTTCTGATCATAACAGTTGTGGGTGAGTAGTGTGATGCTATTTGTAAAAATATTAATGCTGTTCTCTAGATACATGAGGTTGAAATTACGTAAAAAACACTTTTGTTCAGGCTTTCTACTATTTCACATCATGCAGTGTATCTTTATATAATTGCATTTATTTCAATAAATATTTATTATTAAAGAAATGCCAATCCATAACCTTTAGTATATAAATGGCTGTGACATAATATTCTGTTTTTAAAGATTTTAAATAAACACTTGTTCAATAGTTATATGATTATATAACAGTCTAATAAACATAAAGTAAATTTGTTTTGTAAATAGTTAATTTGAAGCAAATGCAATAACACCATGTATTCTAATATCACATATTTTATGTATCTTTATATCTCAGAAATTCCTGTTTTTACTTTTGTCACTACTATCTGTATTAATTTGTATTTTCTGTTAAGCTCCTTGGCAGCAATGCAAAAGAAAAGCACCATTGAAACAAATCTGTACAAAAAATATACTTATTATGCTACTGTTGTCTAAAGCCTCATATAAGAGCCTATATAGATGTGTTATACTTTCAAATACTGTTATTAGTCAAGGGAATTATTTATTTGGTAAAAAAACCTTGAACTGGAGACCAGTTACAGCACTTAAAATAATAATACATATATAAATGCAGTTTTTCTAATACATTCATACATAAAATCTTTTTCAATAAAGTGTATGAATGTTGTAGCCTGTGGCCACGTGGACAGTGCTCCACATGTTAGTGCAACAGGTCTTCAGACGACCCAAGTTTGAGTCCACTGTGTTATTTCTAGGACTAATAAAAGTCTATTTTATTGAAAATGGATGTTGGACAAAATCTGGAAAAAGCTCAGGACAATATCATAGCGCTGACCTACAGCAGACACAAGTCACAGTACAGGTAAAACCTTTAATATTATTATTAAAATTCATAACATAAAATAATTGGAGAATTTCTGCTAAACGTTTGCTCCAGTGTGAGTAAAGCATTGGTTGGTTATGAAATGTCCATTTGGCTTGAAGGACAACTGCAGTTTAAATATTAATACTGTTTCTACTGTTGATATTTCAGTATGCAGCGGTGGACTTTTCCAAACTGCATAAAATTTTCCGTCCCAGCCAAGACAAGACCACCTATGCTGCTTTAAAGCTGCTAAGCCCAAAAGCACAGGAATAAAAATGACATCGTATTCATTTACAGTACAAAATGTTTAACTGCTACAGAACTGTATAACATTATCAACTTTTTTTGACTTTTTTGGTATAAAAAATATATATAGTTTGTTTGAAGTTTTGAACAAGAATTTGTAAACCTTTTTGTTGTTGACTTAATTTAGACAAACTTAACTGATCAATGATAAATATGTCTTGTTAACTGTACAATGCTTTTATTTGCCATTCTGGATTTTGCAACAACGAACTGTAAACTGCTCAGATTTTGCCTTTAATAAACTTTAATAAATTTAATAAACTTGTTTAGATCATGTATGTTTGTTTTAAAGCCGTTTGAATATTGTCTTTGCCTGTCAAACTATATACACACTGATGCTGCTTTTGCATTTACTAAGGTGCATGTTCAGTACATGAATCGTGCGACGCCCGGCGGCGGGGCGACATGCAGCCCCCGGTTTAGGGGGGGAAAAAAAATATTCACCGGAAAAAAATACCCCCGCGCCCCCCCCCATACCCGGCCCCCCCCCCCCCTTTTTTCCATATAATCCTTTTTTTTGGGGGTGTTAGTGTGTAAAGTGTGGGCCCGGGCCCGGTTGTCAGCAACCCCCTGTTTTTTTGCTCCTTGTGTTTTTTTTTTTTTTTCCACGTTTGTTTTGCATTGCACAAGCATGTAAAACATTGTTCAAACACTTTCCAATAAAGATATGTAAAGTTTATTTGAATGTTATTAAATTATGAATGGTGGGCAACATTTTGTATTTTTTGTTGATGATGTTGTTTTTGATTTTGTTTTGATATAGTAAGTGCTTTCATTGTTTGATTACTAAGAGGTTGCCCCATAATTCATGAAAAGCTTAATGTGGCGCATGGAAAGTTGGATGAAAACAGTATAAAAGTTAAACTCACTGGAAAATTTACAGTCAGGGGTTAGTCAAGTGAAACTGGAACGGGTGTGTTTTCGGTTGCTCCTTGTATTACACAGAATGAAAAAGTCTTGGAAAGGATTATTATGGCTGATCGCTACAGATTGAAACTGGTAGAGAACCACATAAGTAAAAAAGTGTTTTGGGATCGATGTACAAAGCAATGGCGGATGCAGAACGTGACAGATGGGTGGGCCTGGATTAAGTCGAGGGGGGCCTGAATTTATTTATTTATTTAGGCATTTTGCAGACGCTTTTATCCAAAGCGACTTACATGCGATTATCCTATACATGTTACACAGGTATCTGCAATCCCCTGGGATCCAACCCACATCCTTGCGTTGTTAGCGCAATGCTCTTACCACTGATCTACAGGAAAGCTAGGGAAAGCTGAATGGGTGTTCCGAAATCAAAGCAGTTGTCCCGAATCCAGCAGGGCTGGGTTTCCCGAAACCTTAACGCGACGTTGTTCCTATGTTACACTGTATCTTATCGCATATGTGCACGTCACGTGTACATCACTTTTGAATAAGAAACGATGACAAGTCTATAAAAACATCCTAATACATGCAATTTCAACTATTTCCATTAAAGAAGGTTCATATATATGTTCAATATTATAATATTGTTTTTTTACTTATTTAATCTAATTTGGTTATGAAAAGTGAACACTGAACAGCATTATAAGAGACATACAATATGACATGCCAGACATGATTATGACCACTTCATAGGTTTGTTTAGAAAGACTTTCTTTAAAAAATTTTTTTGGATAAATTGTATCTTAATTTTAGTAAATGTTTAATCAAACAATTTCCTCGATTGAATAAATAAGAAGCAAACCAAGAATGTCGGGTGTGGATTGAAGTGCGTTCAAACAAACCCACTATAGAATGTTTCCGCGGCCTATGTCTTTCTGCCTTCTGTCTCAAGTATACAGTAGGCTTATAGAAAGTTATGAAAGGCTATTTGACAGTTTTTTTGTTGCTTAAATGCAATATGCTATATTGTTTAAAAACAATAAACGTGACATGACTTCTGGTGCTGAATTACAGATCTGGTATAAACATATCAAACAACATCACTGTGATCAGACCGCTTTCTTTCTTTTTTTTTCCTTTTCTTTACCCCGCTGTCATTATTGCTGTGTATAATTGTTATTGAGAGGAAAGCGCTCAACACATATTTAGGTTATAATGTGGTGTTATTCAAAATAAGTTTTCCACTTGTCTAGTTCAGGGTGCTTGCAGGAAAAGTTCTCTAAGTGATCATAGTTGAAAGCTGTTCGCCGCGCTATTCTCAGAGCCAGCGGTTGTTCCATTACGATCAGGGCCGTTTCTAACTATTTGGGGGCCCCTATTTTTTTTAAACTCTGAGATAGAGATTCCTTACCGTCAGGCCTGTCAGTAGACGTCACTACCACATGACAGCCCTGCCCAAAGGTGATGATTTTCACCTGATTACTCCATGTGCACTTACATGCTTTGCAAATGAATGCATAATGAATGCATGCAATACATGCAAATAAAGACAGGTACTTTTAATTCTCCAAAATATAATAAAATATGAGGCTGAACTTGCCGTTTGGGGGGCCCCCTGGTGGCTGCGGGCCCATGCAGCCGCATAGTCCACATACAGCAAGAAACGCGCCAGATTGCAATAGTGTGTGCTATGTATTGACAAATGAAAACACATCACCAACACACTTAGATTTTAAATAGTTATCAGGCTTACTTATAATTTTACTGTTTTTAACATAACATGTTATAGATAAAGTACACCACATAAACTAGTATCTATGTTTAACTATACAGTGTAGTATTTAATGTTTTATTTCTGATTGGGCGGGCCAGCTGTCAATCTGCTTCTCCTGTTGCTGGTAGAGGCGCTTATTCAGTGAAAAACTCCAGTGTATCGTATTTGAGGAACGGAAGAAATGACTTCTCTAGTCGTATGGGTTGGTGGACAGGTTGGATGTGCTGCATTGCTATTTCGTGGATGAGGGGGCTAAAACTGTAAGAATTTGGGCAGTATATATGAATTGTAAGTCATGCTTACTGTAGCTTCCTCTGAGACTAACAATATTCTGATGAAACAGTTGAAAGATTTGAAGTACAGTTTTTTTCTCATCTTTCTTCTTCAATTTTGAAAATATAGTGCCTTCCTCATTGGAATACTTTCAGTATTGAAGCGTAGCTATTGGATTATAGAAATGTTTGCATTGGACAATAATGTTCCTGGAACATCACAAAAGATTTTTGTTTTTCAAGTCTTTCTCTTGTCATATTAGTTAAATAAATAAAATCAGATGTACATGTAATTATGAGTTGAGTATTTTTTAAGTATAAGGAAAAAAAAGAAAGGTAAGAATGAAAGGGCTATGTGGACACTCTGTGCTTTAACTTGAACTAAAACCAGAAAATAATTCCGGTTTGGTCACTTGTCACCCAATTACTTATAAATCTCACCTTTGACTAGACGGGAGGTTAGACTGTGAATCTAGTGCAATGTGTTTCTCATACCTGTAAACCTTAGTTTATTTCTGTGGTCTTAACCTCAGATGGAAATAGGGTGGCATTGCACTTTGCAATGATGCTTAGTCTGTTTGGGCACAGGTGCCCTGTGGGGTAAATTTAACCAGGGCCGTGCACAGGGGGGTGGCCCGGTGGCTAGAGCCACTGCCCCTCTGCCCTCATCGACTGAGGTGCCCCTTTTCCCATCCCGCTCCGTTCAAAGTATTCCGCTGATTCCACCATTCCGCTCCAGGTTTTCCCGCTCGCTCCGCAGCATCACTCACAGTGTCTGCGGCGCGCGCTCTGTCTCTTGAAACTGAGAGTGAACACGACAGTTAACGAAAGCTGTCGCATTAACAGGTCGGTTATGCAAGAGACTGTGGTTGAATCTGCAAAATGTGTAATTTGGTATTATTATTTTTTTGTATGTCGGTAATGTTTTGCTCTTGGTATTGTACTAGTGCTAACAACTTGTACAACATATCCGCGTTTTTTGAATTAAAGTTAGCTGCTTGTCTAACCATATTATTGTACTCAACGATCAGATTTAAATAATGTCCTTTTGTTGGCACACTTAGATAATCCCCCCCCAAAAAAGAAGACCGAGAGAGAATGAGCGAAGGGAGGCTGTTAAAGGCAGTTCAACACTGCAAACATGGATTCAAAGCTCCAGTTTAATTCTTGTAAATATATTTCCCATTGTAATCACTTGTCTTAGTTCTGACTAGCACATCTTAGGCTCTAAATTAGTTATATATTAGCATAGTAGGCTATATAGATTAATGCTGTATGCTAATATGAAATTAAATGTTACTCCATTGAAGATGAGGCAGGCTCAGATAGTGAGGGAGAGCCCATTGAGCATCAGTCAAATCAATTCAATTCAACTGAATTAAATTTTATTTATATAGCGCTTTTCACAATCTGCACTGTTCCAAAGCTGCTTTACAAAAAAAGGTGAAACACAGTACATGAATAGTTTAACTTGTTATATAAACACCTAGTAAATAATATCTAGTGTCAGCAGTCTCCCGGTGGTTTATTTAGCATATTTTGCATGAAGTGAATGCTTGACTGTAGAGATGTGTCTTTAATCTAGATTTAAATTGAGCGAGTGTGTCTGATCCTCGAATAATATCAGGAAGGTTATTCCAGAGTTTAGGTGCTACGTATGAGAAAGCTCGACACCCTTAGGTGGAGTTAGTTATTCTAGATGTTATCTTTTGTCAAAAGTCGTGCGTTTTGAGATGTTAGAGAGCGTGATGGGTTGTAGTGTGATAGAAGCTCTGTTAGGTAGGTAGGGGCTAAACCCTTAAGGCTTTATAAGTGATTAAAAGAACTTTAAAGTCAATACGATACTTAATGTGAAGCCAGTGAAGGGTTGATAACATTGGGGTTATGTGATGGTATTTTCTGGACCTGGTCAGAACTCTGGCAGCTGCGTTCTGAACTAACTGTAGTTTGTTTATTGATGATGGAGGACAAACACTAAGTAGAGCATTACAGTAGTCAAGTCTTGAGGTCATAAATGCATGAATAAGCTTCTCTGCGTCAGCAGCACATAGAATATTTCATAATTTGGCAACATTTCTTAGGTTGAAAAAGGCTGTTTTTATCTGAGATGTGATTTCGAAATGACAGGTTGCTGTCTAATATAACGTCTAGATCTTTTAATGTATTTGTTGGAGTAACAGTACATCCTTCAACTTGCAGTTTATAATCAGAAATATTCGGTTTGCGTGTCTTTGTTTCCGATAAGTAATATTTCTGTTTTATTAGAATTTGGAAGACAGGAAGAAATGGAGAGTGAGGCAGTCACAGCCATGTAGACAAGGGAGAAAAAGCTTGAAGACTGAGTTTTTGCTTCAGTTACAAAATCCATCAGATCCTGCGCATTTAAAAAAAACACAATATAATGTACAATGTGGTACAATGAACAAGTACGTTCTTTTCAGGGACAGTGGTATGAAGAACACCCCTGGTTAGAGTATGTTCTATCAAAACATCTACAATAAAGTCTAAAATGTATTTGAGCGTGTGCTGAATTATTTTTTAATTGTATATTTTCTAATAACTGGATAATTTGTGTTAACAAGCAACCACCCCCTTGGTGCCCCTTTTTTTGGTTTAGGCCACTGCCCCTCAAAATGTCTGTGCACGGCCCTGGATTTAACCATACAGTCTACACACTGAATTTAAGAAACCCTTTAATCTGAACACTGTAAACAAAAACAAAAAACCCTGGGGGGAATACAGTACAGCCCCATAAATTTTTGGGCCTTTTTTTGTTGGGGGGGTGTGGTTTTTTTTTTCTTTTTTTTTTTTTTTTTTTTTCATCTTGGGGGGGTTTTGGGGGGGAAATTTTTTTTTATTTTTTTTTTTAAAAAATTTTTTTTTTTTTTTTGGGGGGGGGGGTTTTTATTGGGGTGTTGTGGAATTTTTTTTTTAACAAAAAAAAAAAAAAAAAAAAAAAAATAATATTTTTTTTTTTTTTAATAATATTTTTTTTTGTTTTTGAAAAAGGCCGCGCGGGCGAAGCTTAATCGGTCGTAACGTACTTTGTCGTAGTTCACAATGAGTGAAAGTGGTTGTAGAAAACGCAAATGAAATAGAGAAAAAAAGGAAAGGTAGGCATCTTTATTAAGGCATGTGCCATCATTCAAAACATTCTTTAAACGGAGCCAGGGGGAGAATCATGGTGAACAAGTTGAAGATGACGAGCAAATTGACCAGGGACCGGAGCCCGGTGTCGGACCGCAGCCCACACCGGAGCCCAACTTGACTGAGTCCGAAGCTAGCTGTAGCAGCAGCACGCCGTGGATTTATCAGGTGTCTGATCCGGCTGTTATTATAATTAAAAACCTTGTTTGTGGACACGTGTGGGAGAGGGGGGCCCTACAAGAAATTGTGCCCAGGGGCCTCTGAAGTCTTAATCCGGGCCTGATTATATGTCTAACCGTGGGGGTCAGAAACAGTTTTTAAAGAGAAATCACAGAGACAGGGCAGTGAATGGGTGTTTTTTACCCTTTATTAATTAGAATGTACATTATCAGAAAATTATAGTAGTGTAATATTTTTTCTTTTATTTACTTTAAAGTAAAAATTTTTTAAGAATCAGTACTTTATGAGAGTGTTTTTCATAAATATATATATTTACATTTAACACAGCAAAAGTAAACAAAGGGGTCGAGTCTGACCAAGATGTCCTCAGGGTTCTACAGCCATCTTGGGGCAGCACTCTATGAACTAAGCTCTTCAGGCTTCCGTTCAGAATGTCGACGGAGAGGCACGTCCTGAGGTCCGTCTGACATCAGGATTGGTTCGTGGCTATCGACCTGGAGGACAAGCACTTTTCCTATGATTGCCGTTGGTAAGAGCCCTTGACCGTATTCAAGTGCTGCCTTACTTTTTTCACTGGGAGATTATGATTCGCGTCAGTGCTCACCTGTGATTTGCCTAGGCCGGTCAGGGTTGCGCCGCTTGTCGTGATACCGCGAATCTCAGTGGCATTTCGTATAGGAGCCCCATCTGTCGGATCGACACAAGGGGAATGTGAGAATCCAGAATTCTCTGTGTCCCAGCTGTTCCAACATGCAAGGACAGATACATGTTTTGTCTAAGAGATCTCCATTATGACGGGGTGCTCAGTACACGTTGACCTAACAAATGTCCGATTTATTGAGTTAACTTGTTATTTGGTGAGATGTTCATAGATAAGTTAAATGTTCGTCACTTCCTCATTTATGCATATATATACTGATCCCATCTTCAACTTTGACTTTGAGTGAACTACACTTCTGTGTCTGTGTCATTCTTGGTCCCCGGATCCGGTTCCTCTGATTGCTCCGTCGACTAGACCCTTCAACTCATAAGAGCTGTAAACCTAGACAAAGAAATAATCTTACAGGGAATGTCTTGGTTACGGATGTAACCTCTTTTCCCTGATGGAGGGAACGAAACAGTGTCCTTTATGCCACAACACAAGCGAACTGAGGTTATATCCATAACCAAGACGTTTTTCTTTTTTACAATTAAAGCACTATACAAACAATTCCGATTTGACTATATAATTAATTCGATATTACATATAATTTCATAGTGAAATGTAGGTTGCACGTTTTATTGGTGAAAATGTCAGAGTTATGTATTTTGAAAAAAATATCACATACTTTTTATCACATTTTATCACATACTCCACATTAATAAAAGTTACATGTTTGCACTTGGAAGTGGGCGATTTCGGACGCAGTGCTCTCTTACTCTCTTTATTTGGCAGTTTGCATACCACCACCTACTGTACCGGGATATGCAATAGCTTTATATACTTGTCAAAAAAATCTATGATATAGCCTGAATCTTTAAGGGCGATAAAGAGTTCTTTACTACGCTCCCACATTTTCTCACCTGTCCCCAAAATCCCTTTCAAACTCCATTCTTGGCCCAACTCCTATATCTTTCTTAATTTTTGCAATCAAATCTGCTTTCTCATTGCCCTCTACAAAATCATGAGCCGGGAAAAATTATCATGAACATTATTAGGTTATCTCGTTCTGTTTCATTTGAATCCAAGCTACTAAGTGCTGAAGTAGAGTCTGAACAAATTATTGCTCTTTGAGGTTTTCCTTCCTACCCATTGTAAGCCTAGGATTATAGCCACCATTTCTGCTGTGTATACAGATAGATTATCATGAATTATTTAGCATATGCTTGTGTCAAACTCTGGTGTTTATACTTCTACTCCCACATGATTGTTATTTGGAATCTTTAGAACCATCAGTGATATATGTTGATAGTAATTGATATTAACATATCTTACATATTCTTGAACCAAGTTCCCAATTTTGCCAGAAAAAAATCAACAATCAGTTAGTGTAATGGCTGCAGCTTCGTGAGGAGCATGGCAATAACTCCTCTCCCAGCTGTCATCCAACCTTGTCTCGTCCCGGTCTAGGGTCCATCCCGGAGGACCGTGTGGTGGGTACTCTCACCTTGGGTGACTCCACATCATCCTCCTCCTCACCACTTGCAACCTCTCTACCCCCGGTGGCAAGCGGGGGAGGCGAGAGTCCTGGGGTCCTGTTCGGAGGCCTTCAACCCAGAGCCAGCCGCGGCCTTCACCTCCGGCCGACCAGCCTGGCCAGCAGTCGGCATTCCAGCCGGCGTCCAGTCCTGCCCAGCAGCCGGCCTAGCAACCGGCTTACCAGCCGGTACCTAGTCCTGCCCAGCCGCAGGCGCCCAGTCCTGCCCATTAGCTGGTGACTGAGCCAGCCTTCAAGCCGGTTACTCAGCCGGCACCCTGTCCTGTGACCCGACCGGCACCCTGTCCAGTTCTGCCAGCAGTCAGACCGGCCACGTTCCAGAGCACCCCCGCGTGCTAAGACTTTATTTTAATTAAGTCTGGTCATTTTCCATTCCCGGTCATCTTTTTAATCATTGACCAAACTTCATTCAGTCTATTTCTCTACCAATAGATTTAAAGCTTTCTTCCTTTGATAATCTTTGATAAACATTTATTCTCCTATGCTAAGGTATCTTTAATTAATTTTAAAAATCCTTCACCGTGTCTCTTGAATGCAATTGACATTAGGTATAACTTGCATATCAGTTATGATTTTCTTGAACTCTTGCCCATTTGCAGTTAAACTTCTGGCATTCCATTGAAGGGCATGAAAAGTATTTTAATCACCCTGAGACAGTCCATCATAGTTATTGGGGAAGTTTTTCATGAACCATTTCAGCCTTAATATCTTTTATCCCCAATATCTCTGTTGGAGACTCTACAATTCACTTTTCCTCTGTTGCTGCATTGCTACATTCACAATTTTGCTTATGGAAGCTGATTTTACACACAATCAATGTATCCTCATGAATACATTTTACAGCATGTCCCATTTCTGTATTTGCTTCTGATTTTCAATAGAAAGTGATGGTTCGATGTCCTTGACTTTTTTAACCGCATCAGCATATGACACTTGATTTATTATTTTGTACATCTGAATCCTCCAAAAGCAGCACTATGATCAGCTCCACAGTTGCAACATCTGATTTTTGCATCTTTGCCACATTGTCCATATCATGACCCCCTCCACATCTAGTACATTTTATTATTCCTTTGCATTGCCATGCAGTGTGCCCCTTTCTTTGGCATTTAAAGCATCAACTGGGATGGATATACCTCAAACTTGCCTTTTTGATTTTCTTGAGAGAACATTTTCAAATTCAAGGAGAACTGCTAAAATATCATTTTAAATCCCATTGCAACCATTTGTAATCTAGTTGCTTTCATCACTTTGCCTCCTTTAACTTGTAGCACAATTTCTACCATTGACAAAGGTATATCATAAATAACACCTTTTTGCATTGCTGCCATCCCGGCATATGAACACTGATTCTTTCTTCATTTAATGATACTGCACGCAGGAATTTATCTCTATGCAGTTTATCTTTTGCAAATATAAGTAGCCTGTATTTTTGCATAGACATTCATCTGGGATCTAGTAGGGATCAAAATAGGCTCAAAATTCACTGCACTACTCCTAGGAGGAACCACATCTTGTGAACACAATAGAGGAACAGAGGAATTCCACAGTTTCAAATGATTCTCTCGGAGGTCAATTACAGCGTGATGTATGCTTAGAATATCCCAACCGAGGAAAACTGGCTGTGTAGCATTCCTGACCACATGAACATCATGAGAAATTACTTCCTTACAAAGCCTAATGGTAATAGAAAGCATAAAAAGAGTGTCAAGATAAAAACCTGTCACAGATTTTGCTAAGGGAAATTATATCTAAATGTTTTTTTTACTAAGAGAGGGAATTAACATTCTTAATGTTTTGCTGATCAACAGTAATTCTGAGCCTTTGTCTAGAAAAGCTTGTACAGCAGTATTCCTCTATAACAAAAACATAAGGCATGGGAATGACATGAGTTACCAGTTCAGTTTGTTTTGGCCCACACATAGACATAGACTAAAACCTACACGATGATCAACAGACAGGGTAGGCAGTCACTAGAAGATCATTGGCCATATTTCTCGTTGGAGAACCCTCCTGATATATGGCGATCCTGATGATGGGGAGCTTGCTTGAAGCGATGACCTCGATGATCAGATGTTGAGCTGTCATATCGATTATGGTAATGTGAAGTCATACTGACATGTCGAGCACTACACTCTGAAGGCAGGTGATCTTGATGGTGTGACGATGGGCTGCTACGATGATCTCTATGATAGGAAGTTGGACTGATGTGATGTTCTCGATGACATGAAGAAGAGCTGTTATGATCATCTCAATGATGTGAAGATGGGCTGGCATAATAATCTGGATGATTTGAAGATGGGCTGGCATAATAATCTGGATGATTTGAAGATGGGCTGGCATAATAATCTGGATAATTTGAAGATGGGCTGCTGTGACGATCACCATAGCCGCAATATCTGTCACTATCTCGTTAGTTGGAGAAGCAAGGCTCTTTGATGTGGGGATGATGGATATCTCCTCAAAGATGAGAGTGGAGAGTAACGATTTGTATCACTCCCACATTCAGGTAAACCACTCAACCTTGTAGGCAAAATGGCAGTCAGATCTTGTGTTTGTGCATCCGCACAAGCATTAACATTGAGCTCTAATCGGGCATTCCATAATGACAAACTGTCTATATCCCTACAGTTGTCATGATTCTGCCTTCTCTTCTCTTGATTTTCTGGTCTAGGGGCAGAATCATGACAGCCCCATGTGTTTTATGTGGAGAGAAACATATTATTGTCAATCAGGACATAATATGCGTTCTCTCCAGTCTCGTCATTGGCCCCGCCCCTCTCGTTTCTAGTATTGCTTTCCTCCTGTGTCTCATTACCCACACCTGCCCATCGTTATCTCCTTTGTTAGTCTCCCTATTTAATGCCATATTGTCCATTGTCTTGTGCTCATTCGTTGTTCCAAGTTCCCTCGTTCATGTGCCTGTGCCTGTGCCTGTGCCTGTGCCTGTGCCTGTGCCTGTGCCTGTGCCTGTGCCTGTGCCTGTGCCTGTGCCTGTGCCTGTGCCTGTGCCTGTGCCTGTGCCTGTGCCTGTGCCTGTGCCTGTGCCTGTGCCTGTGCCTGTGCCTGTGCCTGTGCCTGTGCCTTGTATGTATATTTCCAAGTTCCTTGTTTGTTATTCCTGGTTGTTTATTTTTGCCGCCCTTGTGGGAAGTATTTGTTTTCTGTTTTGATAGTTAGTTTGGTTAGTGTTTTTCCCCATCGTGGGTGTTTGTTTTGTATTTATAATTAAAGTCTTTACCCTGCACTTGGGTTCTTCCTTCCTGTTTCACGACAACAATCCCCATGAAAACACGGTGGAAGATCGACTTTAAAGTGCAGCACTGTGAATTGTGATGCATTAGCTGTAGTGTCCATTTCATCATCTTTACTTCGCCAGGAGACGAAACACTTGCAGGACACATGTGAGACTCAGTAGACATTCTTTCCTGTGGGTTTAGGCACTGTTTAACATCGAATGTAGCGAGCAATGAAGCAGTCTTTTGATAAACAGTCTTTTATAAAATTCAGAATCTTCAGATTGACTCACCACTACACCCTTTGATAAAAAAAACACAATTTTAGGGGCCTTTTACACAAGACCATTTTCAAGTGAAAGCGCAAAACACTTTATGCGATTTGGCTGTCCGTTTACATGGAAACTGCCTTTTAGCGGACTGATACCGCAAACTTTTTTAAACGGGTTTCAAGGTGCAAGTTTTTACAAACCACGGCGTTCTCATTTCTGTGTAAACCCCGAAGTACGCAAGAATGAGAAAACGACATCGTGTGCATGTGTATTAGGTGTGGGGGTGTGGTATACGCGTGTACATCCAAACACAACAAAGAAGAAATAAATACATCAATGGTGGATTACATGTTTTTTTTGCACTGCGATAGTTTTCTAATGCTTTTTTAGAAAATTTAGATTAAGATTTACTACACCAGTGCTATAACCACCAGAGGAGCCAACGTTTTGACAAATGGTTTTAAACGGTGCTTTTGGATCAGACCCAGGAGGACGAGTAGATGGTGGTACAACTTTGTCGATGTCGTTGTTGACGAGCTTCAATGGAAGAACCTTTCGAATGTCCAAATTTTTGGGGGTTTTGTTTTTTTTTTTTTTTGTTTTTGGGGGTTGAATGCTACTGCCGCGAAACTTCCAGAAACTCTTGAACTTGAAATCCGCTGCCACCAGTCTGTAACCCTTATTTTCTATGACAAAAATAAAACACTGGTTACACCGGGTAGATTTAAGTTCTTTAGTTAAATTTTTGGAAGCATCAGCATCAGGCACAACAGCCGCCTAATACTCAAACTCACTGCTTCTCTCACTCTCTCTCTCTTCCCCAAGAGCACTCGCACAAAATAGCTTTTTAACTAAAACATATTAAACTAGAGTTCAACATACAATTTCTTTTTTTTAATGAAATAGAAAATAAACAAAGAATCAAATAAAATAGTGAATTAACTAAATTTTGGTTACATAATCAGAAAAACAGTCACATGACAAACAGTGGATACAAAAGGAAAACTATATTTTTGACATAACCTGTTATTTTAATAATGGTGTATTCTGTGTAAGAAAGGAGAGGACAATGTGGTCAGAGCAAAACAGACTTTGACTTCCTCTTTAAGAGGACAGTTTCTTACTGTGAGAGCTCTGCAGTGCAGTTCGTCTTTAATGCTGTGAGAAGTCAACAACATGAGGATTATTCACATTCAGATTTGTGAGTTTATTATGAATATCGCTATAGATATATGTTTATACACTTATACCCATGTTATTTGTACTTCTAACAGAATTTTCTTATAAGGTTTTTATAATATTATCTTACAGATTTGTTCATGTGGTGTCAAGCTGCAGAGACTTTAGATCAACTGACTTGTTTGGGACAAAATGTGACTTTAAACTGTGATCTGGATTCCACAGAGGTTTATTGGACTCTATTGAAACAATCAGATTCTCCTTCAGTGATACTGCAGTCATTCTCAAACCCACCAATGGCTTTTCATTTAAATAAAACACTGAAAATATCTCAATACAAATATTCAATACAATCTAATCATAGTCTGGTTATATATAATGTCACTCATGATGATTTAGGAGTTTATTACTGTATGAACAAAGATACACCTCCAAAACTCAGTAACAGCACAAGACTGCACATCATGGGTAAGCAATCTATAATTTGTTTGATACAGTTTGATATTGTGCTTAAAGTCGAGCAGACTGCAGTAACACACTACGCACTTTTAAACAACTCAAGGGTTGAATAATCTCTCAGATTTTACAGAGATAAAGGAAAACTGGACACATTGGAAGACTTTGATCCTCATATCTGGTCTGTTAAATGCTGTTCTGATCATAACAGTTGTGGGTGAGTAGTGTGATGCTATTTGTAAAACTATTAATGCTGTTCTCTAGATACATGAGGTTGTTGAAATTACGTAAAAAACACTTTTGTTCAGGCTTTCTGCTATTTCACATCATGCAGTGTATCTTTATATAATTGCATTTATTTCTATGAATATTTATTATTAAAGAAATGCCAATCCATAACCTTTAGTATATAAATGGCTGTGACATAATATTCTGTTTTTTAAGGATTTTAAATAAACATTTGTTCAATAGTTTTATGATTATATAACAGTCTAATAAACATAAAGAAGCAAATTCGTTTTGTAAATAGTTTTGAACAAATGCAATAACTTTACCATGTATTCTAATATCACATATTTTACGTATCTATGTATTTCAGAAATTTCTGTTTTTACTTTTGTCACTACTATCTGTACTAATTTGTATTTTCCGTTAAGCTCCTTGGCAGCAATGCAAAAGAAAAGCACCATTGAAACAAATCTGTACAAAACATATACTTATTATGCTACTGTTGTCTATAGCCTCATATAAGAGCCTATATAGATGTGTTATACTTTCAAATACTGTTATTAGTCAAGGGAATTATTTATTTGCTAAAAACCTCTGAACTAGAGACCAGTTACAGCACTTAAAATAATAATACATATATAAATGCAGTTTTTCTAATACATTCATACATAAAATAAAATAAAGTGTATGAATGTTGTAGCCTGTGGCCACGTGGACAGTGCTCCACATGTTAGTGCAACAGGTCTTCAGACGACTCAAGTTTGAGTCCACTGTGTTATTTCTAGGACTAATAAAAGTCTATGTTATTGAAAATGGATGTTGGACAAAATCTGGAAAAAGCTCAGGACAATATCATAGTGCTGACCTACAGCAGACACAAGTCACAGAACAGCATCAAGATCCAAATCAAGTACAGGTAAAACCATTATATATTACATATTCAATACAACTAATATCGTTCTTAAAATTCATAACATAAAATGATTGAGTATTTTTGCTAAACGTTTTGCTCCAGTGTGAGTAAAGCATTGGTTGGTTATGAAATGTCCATTTGGCTTGAGGGACAACTGCAGTTTAAATATTAATACTGTTTCTACTGTTGATATTTCAGTATGCAGCGGTGGACTTTTCCAAACTGCATAAAAATGTCCGTCCCAGACACGACAACAGCACCTATGCTGCTTTAAAGCTGCTAAGGCCAAAAGCACAGGAATAAAAATGACATCGTATTCATTTACAGTACAAAATGTTTAACTGCTACAGAACTGTATAACATTATCAACTTATTTTGAAATTTTTCAATTTACTTTGGAATAAAAACATGTCTTGTTAACTGTACAATGCTTTTATTTGCCATTCTGGATTTCGCAACAACGAACCTTAAACTGCTCAGATTTTGCCTTTAATAAACTTTAATAAACTTATTTAGATCATTTTTGTTTGTTTTAAAGCCGTTTGAATATTGTCTTTGCCTGTCAAACTATATACACACGGATGCTGCTTTTGCATTAACTAAGTTGCACAAGCATGTAAACATTGTTCAAAGACTTTTATCGTTTATTGCTCCCTGAACTCTTTGTAAGTCGCTTTGGATAAAAGCGTCTGCTAAATGACTAAATGTCAATGTTTCAAATAAAGATATGTAAAGTTAATTTGAATTTTATAAAATTATCTTTAAAATGAATGGTGGGCAGTGACAAGTAGTTTTATCTGGATACAAAATGTAGAATTTTTGGTGGATGATATTGTTATAGATTTTGTTTTGGAAAATCTACAGTCAAGTGAATCTGGAACAGGTGTGTTTTCTGTTGATTCTTGTTATTAAATCTTATTATTATGGCATGAGGCTGATCACTACAGATTGAAACTGGTAGAGAAGTAAAAAAGTGTTTTGGGATCGCTGGGTTCAAAACATTGTTAAAAATATCTCTTCTTCACTGTGTCATAATGAGGTCAAATATTTAACCGTAAGCCTAACCTAAAGAGGACAATTTATTAAAGACATATTTAACATATGGGTCATGGAGGAGTTTGGTCTGAGCCAACTTGTCTTTCTGTGCTTGATGTGGTTTATCGTTTTGAAGAAATGGCGAATTTGTGTGTGACTGGGTCATTTTTTTGCGAGGACAGTCTGGTGTTAACCAAGGCCACAAAAGGAGAGTCACACAGTAGATTGACATTGCAAACTTACTCTCACAATGCTTATACATGTGTCTACTTATTTGCTATTTTATTATGCAGAAATGGACTTTGAAAAGCTGCATAAAGGCTAAAGCATCTGTGCTGCTCTAAAGCTTATTTTATTATTAGTGTATTTGTGTAATGTATACTGTAAATACAGTTGATCATGGCTGTATAAATTGAAAATGACACTCCAATATGTGTCATCATTGCAAAATTATAATGCAATTTAATTCTGACGGGAGCTTCTCCTGTTGCTGGTAGAGGCGCTTATTCAGTGAACGATCCCGTGCATCGTATTTGAGGAATGGAAGAAATGACTTCTCTAGTCGTATGGGTTGGTGGACAGGTTGGATGTGCTGCATTGCTATTTTGTCGATGAGGGGCCTAAAGCTGTAAGAAATTGAGCAGTATATATGAATTGTAAGTCATGCTTACTGTAGCTTCCTCTGATGAGACTAAAATATTCTTATGAAACAGTTGAAAGCTTTGCAGTATACAGTTTCATCCCTCATCTTTTTCAGTTTTTGAAAATATACTTTTAATAGCCTTCCAAGTCATACTGAAGGGTAGCTATTGGTTAATAGGTATTTGTGTTCCTGGAACATTACATAAGACTTTCTGTTTTGCAGAAGTTTTACACTCTTAAATAAAATCAGCTGTACATGTCAACATGATTGGTAAAACGTTTATGTGAAAGAACGAAACTTTCAAGTATAAGAAAAAAATGAACAAACAGTATGTGCACACTGTTTAACTTAAACTAAAACCAGAAAATAATTCCGGTTTGGTCAATTGTCACCCAATTACTTGTAAATCTCACCTTTGACTAGACGGGAGGTTAAACTGTGAATCTAGTGCGATGTGTTTCTCATACATGTAAACCTTAGTTTATTTCTGTGGTCTAAACCTCGGATGGAAATAGGGGGGCATTGCACTTTGCAATGATGCTTATTGTGTCTGTGCACATGTGCCATTCTGTGTAGATTTAACCATACAGTCTACACACTGAACTAAAGAAACCCTTTAATCTGAACACTGTAAACAAGAGCACAAGACCCTCGTGGACATAGAGTACAGGCCCCATAACATGATAGGTCCATTTACATTAGGGTACATGCTCTGTTATTTTCCACCATTCAAAGCTTTTTCCAAATCCATCGAGCATTTCCTCGGCAAAGTACATTTTGAAGAATTACCTTCACAAAGACGTCTAACCGTGGGGGTCAGAAACTGCAAACAGTTTTTTTTAAAGAAACCACAGAGACAGGGCAGTGAATGCGTGTTTTTTACCCTTTAATAAGTAGAATGTACATAAACAGAAAATTATAGTAGTGAAGTATTTTTACTTTTATTCAAGTAAATTTTTTTAAGAATCTGTTCTTGATTAGAGCGTTTTCATGAACATATTTTTACATTTTTATTTACATTTAACACAGCAAAAATAAACATTTTGTAAAAGAAAGTACGTAATTTGTATGTATTTATGTATTTAAATGTAGAAACGATATTTATTTATTACATGTAGCGGAGTAAAAAGCATGATATATTTTTTCATAATTTATATCTAGACTAATAACACTGAAGAACAGGTGTTTGAAACTTTAAAAACATTTAAGAACTATCCACTTCTTTACATAAAAAGTTCCCTCTCCCTCTGCACTTTCTCTCTATGCTACAGACATTGTATAGTAGAGAGTTTCCAAGTTTTTGCAAATAAAAAAATGTTTGAGGGTGTGGTGCTTGTATTTTTAGCCTCCAGGTTAAAGTCTGTGCTGTGTTTAGAAGAGATTGTAGATTATTCATGTTTTAATCTAGACACAAGGGCACATGTGCACAGACACACAGAGCATCATTGCAAAAGGCAAACTGCAATACTGTACCACTCTGTTTCCATCTGAGGTTTAGACCACTGAAAGTGAAGATGAACAAACACTGCGAGACACTGCGAAGTCACTGAAAAAGCATTGAAAGTATGTTGCTGAACCTTCTTGTTGACGTTATGGCTAAAATTTCTGATTTTTTTTTTTAAATTCCTTTTTTTCTCACTTTGCAAATTCCATTTTGATGCCTGTATTCCATAATTCTGTCTGCATCATAGAAAACATATGGCCCTACGATTGACACCTGGGTATATGTTTGATTAGTGCACTCTGCAAGTGATCCCCCCCTCTCGTATGCCGCATTTTCAGACCACCAGGCCCATGGGCACACAAATGGGTGCAAATGCATTGCTATTCAAACAACGTGCATGACGTGAAAATGAAAACTTAAACTAGCAAAAAACAATTGCCTCGCACCTGGTGTGTAAGATAGAGCCCATTATGTCTATTTAGAGAAATAACCACTGTGTACCTCAATACTGAGATAATCAAAACCTGATGCCACTACATTAAATATACACTGTAAACAATAACCTTTCTTTATGTTCTTTAATTCTGGTCAGAGAATATAGCAGTGCCTCACATTATGGTAATCACAGAAGGAGAGTAATAAAAGCTGCTCCAGTGATGTAAAATGTACCACAGAATCAGAAATATTATTCAAAACAACAGTGCAGAATTAAAACTTCACAAACCTCTGCTTAACCCAGATGTCCCATCTGTCATCCAGTGACTACGTAGAGTGCCTCCTGCCATGCGTGACAAGGTCACCACCGAAATGCAGGGCTAACTGCAGACCTCATTGAGCCCATTGATGCCTCCTTTTCAGTCTCAAATCTTATAATTGTGCAAAAACTGTCAGTTTGGGGGGCTAACAAGGGTGTGGAAACAGGTAGATACCCATTACAATTGAGGAACTCTCCACAAGTTTCCATGGCTTCGCTGTTTTCTCAAAGCTGGATCTTAAGTAGGTTTAAAGACACCCCTGCACAAAGAAAGCAGAAACCAGATCGCATCCATGACTTGAGGGTTTTTAATTTCAAGAGCATCTTAGTTGTCCTTAGTTCAGTGACCAGCTGCTTTCATAATATCATGACTGTCCTAGCAAGACTCCCGGGTACAGCTGTGTACTGTGATGATAATATTGTAGTGCATGGAAAGGATGTTTCCACTCTGGACGGGACCGGCAGGGACTAGGAAGGGCCAGACAGGACTGGCAGGGACAGTCTCTGGGGCCTCGGAAGCAGAGTTCACCCACAGTGAACGTTGAACCAACAATCAAAAAAGCATAGTCCATAAACTAAACTGAGAGATGAGCGGGGACCTTCACGTTTTAGCCTAGACCTTAGTGGTTGGTTAATGCCATCGCAAAAAAAGTATCAGCATTCAACCATAGCCTACAGGTAAATCTAAAAACAATTAGCTAAAGCTACATATTCCTCAATGTAATTCCTCAATGTAATCCTCAATGTGCCCTGCTTTAGAGCTAGGTAGCAGAATCGTTGTGTTCATACCTGGCCAAGGTTCTTCGGTAAAGCCACTGGATCCTCCTGTGGCAGAGTATTCTGTAAGGGAATGGCAGAGGCGTGAGACCTTCGGATCCATATGCATAGCATTATTCAGAGACATGGTCAAAACACAGGCAAGGTCGAAGTCCAGCAAACAGGTATGTTTCAGACGAGCCACAAGAGTAATGCAAAAACAGGCAGGGGTTGAGCAATGGCAGACATAATCCAAAGGGCTTGACAAGAGTGGTAATCCAATACACAGGCAGACAAATTAGAACACGAGAAACCAGGCAATACTTTGACTAGTCAAGTCAAGTCTCAATTTTCATTGTTACAAAGCAGCTGTACAAGAAAACATTGACTATAAGCGAAACATATAAGGTTATGCAAGTCAAAATACAGGTCAGATATCAGACGGACTAGACTATGGAAACTAGTTCTAAATACTTTAATAAACCCTGGGAATACCCAAGCATCAATTGGCGCCCCAGCAAGCTGAAAAGATAAAGGTATGCAACTATAATGCTCTCTCTGTGTTATGATTACTGTATCCATGTTGTAATCTGAAGGGCAAATGTTAATTGTGGGTTTAATAACTCTTACGTATGTTAGCTAGTATAGAGCTGTGCAGTGTGTAAATCTCAGTCCCCGACCATTAGAGACGCTGCAGTGTTTAGCCTCCTCGCTAGAGCGCTCGACTCTCATTCGGACAGACGTCAGTTCGTGGCCCGCGCAGAGCAGGCGGGTAGAACCGACGACACTTATACGACAAATTTGGTTTTAAATCAACAAACATGAGATCTAATTTCACCATAATATTGTGCTTTGCAACAAAACTGTTACAAGTTGAGTTATTATTATTTATTTCCATCAGTTGGGTTAACGTTAGGTCCTGTAATTAGCTAAAATAATTTTCAAATCTGTAGCTAGTTTCAAAGACGAACATAACCAATGTAGAACCACCACTGCCTGTGTGATGGCTCTTCGAGCTGCTGTATGACAACGATGTGGTTGGATTCTACTTTGAGGAACTCAGTTTGGATTCTACTAGGAGGGACTCGGTTTCTGTGGTTTGGCTGTTTACCATTGTGAGATTGCTGACTGGGAACGCGGTGGCCTGAGTGATGGCTATTTGCGCTGCAGTGTGACAATGACGTGGCTGGATACAACTTGTACTCTTCAGCAGCCTTTTGTTAAAAATACTTCTTTTTAAAATAGCTTATGACGACTTTTATGATAGTATTTTATTGTATTTTTGTCATGATTATCTTATGATTTAAATGTTGTTTTTTTCATCTTAAGTTTATTGTTTGTTTATTTTCTTTTTTATACTTTTTATATTTAATTGTCTGTAGCGGGTTGGGTTTTAGAAAAGTGCATTATGAATAATATGTATTTTTATTACTATATTCATAATAACAACAGGTAACTGGCTCCGTAAAGCAGCTCTGCTAAATGGCATAAACACTTAAACAATACTCATCCATGAATGGTTGTGTTAGACTTATTCCTTTAGTGGGTTTGATTGTTTGATTGGTAGCAGCAGTGTCTCATTGGTTTCAGGTCTGTTTGTGCATGGGAAATGTAGTTCAGGGTGGTGCGTAACAGTCTGTGTGGTGTGTAACAGTCTGTGTGGTGTGAGAATCAATATAATAAAAAGGTGACCACTGGTGGCAATCGGACGGAAGGCCACGGACTGAATTTGTGAAAAGGCCTGTCCCTGGTAGCACACGTACATCTGGCAGACATCTATTTGATGTCTGCATTTTCGTCTGCAAGACATCTAGCCGATGCTGTTTGCTCATCTGGCCTACATCTCCGAGACATCTGCTGTCAGATGTTACATAGGCCTCTAGAAGACGTCTGTAAGATGTGTATGATTTAGAATGGATGAACAACAGCAAAGATGTTTGGCAGATGTTTTTACACAGGAGATGTTTTCCTGATCTCCAGATCTTTAGCACACATCTTACAGATGTACCTGTGCTATCTGTACTGATTATATCTTAACCCGCATGCAAAGCAGAACTTGTATTTGTGTTCTGATGAGGATGGAGCTTCCCGTTCACAAGTGCAGGCTATCAAGTCAATTTTGGAATCACATAATCGTGTGTCATTGTCTCGCTGAGACTTTTTATGAGTCACACAAAGAAAACTCGTAATTGTGTTCCTTCCAATATACGTTTCATTTCTCGTGTAGCCAGACCTTATCGGTCAAGGCCTGCCCAATAGGCCATTCGACTGACAGGTAAAGCAACTAATCACATTTTGTCTTGACATCTCACTTTTGATGAATTTTTAAGTTGAACTAAAACCCTGTAAAAACCAAAGGATAATGCCAGAGTTTTTAATGCAATATCTCCACAAAATTGCACTTTATTTAGACACCAGCAAAGAATTAACATTTAACAATGATGAGATGTTTTACCTGATGTTTTAAAAACCTATGTAGGTGGGAACTGTCTGTCTTCTAACTCTAATATCATTAAAACTTATACATAAAATGTACCCTGCAAAATAATTATTTACGAAATTAAAAAAGATATAGATACGAATTCCACTTGTTATTACTGTAATAATTGCTTAGAAACTATGGTTCATTTATATTGGAATTGCCCATTTGTAAAATCTTTTTGGGAAAATGATTATGAGTTGATGATAGAGTCTTTGGTTAATTTTGGAAACATATACTTTTTGGTGTTTTGGAGAATCAAAGAATTAACCATAATAGCAATTGTATTCATAAGATTAATTTGGTTAGCAAAATGTAATATAAACCGATGTTTTATCTCTTTTAAAAAATTATTGGAACTTTACGTTGATTCAATTAGATTTTCTTTGAAGCAAAAGGCACTGAAAACTTTCTTTCCTATCTTTTTGTAAACTCCCCCTAGTGTTTGTTTATGTATATGTTTAGTACTGTCAATAATAAAAAAGTGTGCCATATGTTTAGCCAATATACGTTTAGCCAATGTATGATGTGCTGAGACTACAGAAAGGGTAGCTCTGCTTGTCCTGTGACTTTTTGTTGTCGAATGGCTGTTGATAAAGCTGAAAAACGGCACGTGAAGGACATCTGGTGGCTGACATGTGTAAATGCAAAGACTCAAGTCACAATATGACACAATGCTTTGAAAATTACTATACATTTTGCAAGAATTGTAAGCACACATTCTCGTATGGAAACCTTTGTTTAAAATGCTCATTTTTATCCATTTACTTACTTGACTTTAAATCAGCACTAATTTACACAGTTTCTGTATAACTCATGTTAATCTTGAGTACTTACAGAATAGTATCGCACCCTTGAAATATCTGCAATGTCTTTAGTTTGATCACATTTATGAAAGACAGATACAACTGTATGATTATTTCTGAAAACATGCAACGCTTGTGGGGGAGGACTATAGCACGTGTTCACACATTGCCAAGAAATCTCCAAATCCAGCAATATTCACCGTTTTTATAACATTCTTCACCCAAATGCAGTTTACACACAACACAGCTGAACTTCGCCCTGTCTCTCTCCTGCACACAAGTGAAAGTGAATTGTGCGCATGCACCTTCTCCTGCTCTCCTTGATTGATGTGTGGGATTTTCCAGGAGAATTGTCCAATATCGGACTCAGATAAATTGTTACCAAGCGATTTTTCATGTTCGAAAAAAACTTTCGGAAACCTGTACGAACACTGGGGGAGTATCGAGCACAGAAATACTACGTCATACGTCCAACTCATTTTCCTGTTCTGTCTTGTCGTTATATTCCCATGTTTTGTTCTGTTACCCCCTCGTGTGTTTTGTTTCGTCTTTTATATTAAAGTCTTCTGTTAACAGACTTGAATAAACTCTTGACGTGAATCAATAACGAGGAGACGAGAGGTCAGGGAACATAGACTAGACTGGAGAGAGCGTATGGCAAGCCAAATCAACAAAATTGCTTCTCTCCACATTAAACATGAGGTTCAGTCATGATCCTGCCACTAAACCAAGAGAAACATGACATGATGCGGCAGAATCATGACACTTCCGTTTTACAGTTAATATCAACTAGTATAATCTTACATCCCATATAGTATGGTAAATTTTAGGTTATAAATAGAATGTATGCTATATGTACACATGCATGTACTGTATACTGAAAGTCGTGCTGATTCACAAAACAAGTCTTTCTATCCATCAACATAAATCAACAGATTCTACAATCTGTGACTATAACACAAACGCATGTGAGACAACTTGTTTTCTATAGATATAATAATTTCTCATTAATATAACACAATAAGTAGTGTGTTATGTACGTTGTAGCTGAAAACTGCCCCAAAACAACAAAAAATGGTTTAAAAGACCTTGCATTGATATTTAAACAACTCAATATTGACATGAGCTGTCTGTATAGTAAAATCCTTCGGTAAGCCATTTTTCTATGGCAAGGTCACATGGACATTTGCATGGTTTCTGGTCAGCACCTTTCCACGTACAAACTGTACACAGAAACTAACCATGTTTTGCATTGTATTATATGTATAGTATCATGCAATGTAAGTCGCTTTGTATAAAAACGTATCCATATATATATATAAACCTATAAATCTAAATATATATAAATCTGTATATTCATAAACTTCATTCTAGATAATAAATTAAAATGCCAGAGTAAACTGACAGAATAATACACTTGTAGTGTAAATGGTAACATCCAATCTAGTCAAACATTCAAGTCAATATGCTTAGAGGATGTACAGGCCAGCTGGCAGATGTCCTCACGGACATTACTAACACCTGTTTGAGCAGTGCCATCTTTTCCAAACGTTCACCATCATGCTTGTGCCCAAAAGGTCCCTGTGGCACTTACTCCAACCATCATTAATGTGCCTCATGACAAACCTCTCAAAGCACTTTAAGGCAATTTATATGTCCCCCTCCCTGGACCCCCTCACCCCCCTAAAACAAACCAAACACCTTGACTAATGCAACCCAAAACTGATCTCAGAACTGTTGTTAGCACAGTTACTCCTCATTTGTGACACTCTTAATGTTGTGTAGTCTATGAAAATAAAGGCTCTTAAAAGTTTCTTGACAGTGATGCACAGAAGAACTGTTTTTGTTTCAACAAAGATCAATTCAGTCAGTTCTTTTAAAGAATCACTTTCTAATCTTTTTATAATCTGAAGAACCATTTTTACCGGAAAGGAAACCCATTTAGACAAAAAAAAGTTAATCTATGGCAGCGTGAAGCACCTTTATTTTTAAGAGTGTATTCTATAGGCTTGTTTGAAGGGTAGTTTTTCAGTATTTAATTTATACCATGACATCAGTCTTTCACTAAAGTTAAAAGGATCAGTTATTTGGTTTTATTAGCTCCTTTCCACATAAATGTTATAAAATTCTTGTACAAACAGTAGGCTACAGGAGAACAAAGTAAATCTACGTGTTATCACACTTGATTTGCTTCATTCGAAAATTAAAACGTCAGAGAAAGCAAACAGGCAGCTTAGCATATGTCTAAAGTCAATAATAACAGCCAACAGTCCAGTATTTAATATAACGCCACCCAAAATTCCAAGTTATTTGTAGAACATACAGGCGTATAAAACACTTCGTTTTACACAGTTTACACATCATGAAGAAAAGGTATAAAAGTGGCATTCTGCATACAGCTTCACACAAACCTCATTAAAGTTCTGCAAGCAAGAATCCAAAAAGCGGTGAGTTTAAACCACTGACCTAGAATATGAACTACTAAATATTCTGAATTTGTTCGCTGTTTATTATTTTTTTTCAGATTTATCATGGCCGTGATGAAAGGTCTTGTGCTTGTTTTCTTGATCTTTTCGGGGGAGAATGCAGCAGGTAACCAATACATTTATTCATTCAATTACAAAGTGTCAAAAACTGACAGACTGTTCTGCGCTCTTAATGTGATAAAAGGAAACTTGTGACATGAATCAATATTGTCACGATAAGAAGAGATTTTACAGTCTAAAGCATCAATTACTGAAAGATAAAAAAGATAGCTGAAATAAATAAAACTTTACTTTACTGTCAGTGTTACAGCGAGAAATCTCTTATATTTCATGTACTGTATAGCTGAAGATTGTCCATTTGGATGGACACCTTTTGGAGTGGAATGCTTCAAGTTCTTTCCCCAGACAGTTGACTGGGTCAAAGCAGAGGTACTTTTATCTCGACCTTTTTCAAGAAAAATTAATTTCTTTATCGAAGATAAAATGGTTTGGTTTTGGAATGACTCAAAAAAAAAAATCTCTCTTTAGAAAACTTGTCAAAGCTTTGATGCAAATCTTGCGTCCGTGCGCAGTAAAGCACTAAATGAGTTTCTCCTAAGTCTGGTACCTGTTAACACACGTGTTTGGATTGGAGGTCATGATGGTGAAATGGTAAATATTTCTGCTTTAATACATTAACATACAAACAGTTTCGACCAAGTTCAACCAAGGGTTCCCAAAGTGGGGTCGCAAGGTCGCGAGGGCAGGCTTTATGTTTAAGATATTCCTATTTGTCGAAATGAAAAGTTAATAAATAACAACCAAAGACAGCACAGGGAGGCCAGCGAAAGAGGGCAGCGAAGTGGGTCAGAGGGGCCATCATCCTCAGGTACGAAAAGAGGCACATCCATCAGCACTCGAATCAGTTTGATGAAATTCGACCATCTGTAGTAATAGTTCATAGTTTATGTATAACAACAAGTAAAGTATTGAGTAAATAACTATAAAATAATGTTATGTTAGTTGTTGCTTTTTGTGTTATGCACGTTTGTGTGGTGCATGTATGCATTTGCGCGCAATGTTTGTATACTTCTCCGAGGATAGTGGGGGTCTCGAGTCACTGGCACAGGTATTTTGGGGGTCGCGGGCTGAAATGTTTTGGAGGCCCTGGTTTAGACTGAAATGTATGATATTAATTAAAAAGAAAACGTCTCTGGGGTCATTCATTTCTTAATATGTTCTAATATGTTTTCTTATTTAAGTTTTAATGTTCTTTAGGAAAAACAATGGCTGTGGACTGATGGATCTCCATTTGACTACTCAAACTGGTGCAAAACAGAACCTAACAATAAGGACGGTTCTGAGAACTGTCTGGAGATAAACTGGACCAGTAAGAATTCTATTATTGTTTTGTGAATCCTGTTAATCTAGACAATTTACAGTGCTTTAATAATAAAGTAGCTAGTTTTGTTGACACGCATTTTGAATAATACATATTGTTTTTATGTAATATAAATATTATAATGTTGTTGATTCATTTATGGGTTTACCTTTCATTATTCCAACAACCATATTTATTTAAAGTAAATGTAATTTTCATTTTATTCCACAGATAACCGTTGCTGGAATGATGCCCCCTGTACTACCACAATGGGTTACCTTTGTGCTCAAAACCGCTGATGAGAATTCTACATACAGTACTCCTTTAAAATTGTACCATCACATCATCTCTAAAATTCCATAACTTGAAATATGTCTCAAAGCAATAAAAGCATTTCAAAAGCAAATATTCTGACTTGGGGAATCAAACTCTTTCTTGTGTAAAAAAATGAAGTTATCAATAAATCTTAACATTCAATTGTATGGGTAACATTTAAAGTCTAATTCACACTGATCAATCAATCAAACTACAGCGGCCAAGCAGCAGTTCAGCCAATGCAACTAACATGCAATAATATTTATGTTTATAGCAAAGAAAGCCTGAGATATGACTGCGTGTATGATGGATTTAATTACCAGGAGAATTCAATAGACAAGTAATAAATCGATTTTTTTGGTCAAATGTGTATTGAACATTATTAAATTGGTTGTTTAGCAAATGGTTCCTTAAGTAGATAAATACAGTATGTTGTTCCAGCAATGTCCAAATACCAGTATTTCTTTGTTTTCTAGAAATGTCAAATCTGGTCATTTGCATATGGCACCGTGCACAAGAAAGTACTGGAACCTTTTTTCCCACTTCAAGCACTGCTCAGACTTTTATGTTATGTCACTCACAACCAAGGGGCAGTCATCAGAAGTGCAGCATTTGTTTTTGTTGTTATCATCTGTTTATCTCTAAGGCTGGCTTTCAGCATAAATTCACTGCTATAGTACTAAGTGTGTCTACTCTAAAGTGTCAATGCCAAGCTCTGGCTGCTTTCAACTTATAGAAAAAAAGAAAGGGAAGTATCAGGGAAGAAGTGTTTATTACAGACGAGAGATGGCACAGTCACCCTGTCCGAGTCCACACGAGTTTCCCTTTACATGTGCTTGGATTGGGTACTGTACCTGTGACAATGTAGGCAGTTGCAGAACCGCCATCGAAGGTACGTTTGCTCAGTAAGAATCACACCCAAAGATGTTACGTTGGTCAGCGTAGATGCTGCGTAACAGTTGAGCATGAAGGGTTAGAAATCTAAGGAAGAAATGTTATGTTAGATGGTTAGTAATGATGTTTAACTGTTGGGAAGAAATTACATTAACAGGGGAAATGTACTATTCTTAAGAGGCGTTTACACAATAACTGTCACTATAAAAACTATGCATATCAAATTACCCTCCTCCATCCCCAACTCCACTTCATGTTAACAATATGGACTGGATATTCATCCTTTTAAGTCTCATTTACATTTGATTAATAAGAATAAAATACATCAGTTTGTTCTGTTTATTCTAAGGGGGGTTATTACTGCTCTCCCAGAACAGAATCAAACCACTAATCTAAACTGTATTCTAATTGTCAATCATTTTTGGCGATAGTGATAATGACAGAAAAAAAGTTTCAGGAAACTCTGAATGTTGTTTGGCTTTTACTTATTGTGAAATGGGTTTTATGTCAGAATTAAAGATGGCAGCGGTCGGTAAGCTTTGTGTGCAGAAGAATACTTATTGATATAATGTGTAGGGCTGCATTTCAATTTTGGCTTCCAACAATTATGAACACAAAATAATCAAGGTAATTGTATACCATTTTCCAAGGATCGTCTCATTTCTTTTCATTATGAGGATACATACATTTTAAAAAGACAATGTCAGAACATGATCAAATTGTAAAAAAATGTGTTGGACGTATGAAGCACACTATGTTCGCGAAGTTCAGCTGTGTTGTTTGTTAGCTGCATTTGGGTGATGAATGTTATATAAACGGTGAATATTACTGGATTTGGAGATCGTTTGAAACTGATACATGGAGCGGCGGTCCCAACGCTAAAAGACTCTAGACATGAACCGCACACTGTAAGTGAAACTGATGTCTGTGTTTTCGTGGCAATGTGTGACCACATGCCCCCTCCCCCCACACGTCACATGGTTTTAGAAATAATTGTACAGCTGTATCTGTCTTTTATAAAAGATATAAAATGACTTGTGTAACAGCAGCGCTATGTTTTAGGATTACTGAACTGTGCAACAATAAATAGAAATTCAATAAATAAACTATAAACAATTTGCATACATAAATGGACATACATATGAACAAACAAACATAAGTACAAACAAAAGAACCGTAGTCTCTAAACATAATACAAAAAAAGTACATGGAAATGCAATATGCATTTTAATAAATCATATATCAAATGTATTAATAGCATAAAATAAATGTTTTTGACTTGGTTAAAGAAGTAATGATGCTCATGAGAAACTGAGAGTCTAAAATAGCATGTAGTACAGGCTACAGTGTGGTCAGAGCAAACTTGACTTCCTCTGTTTGGTTTGAGTAAAGTATAAAAATAAGAAGCAGAGCTCATTTGTGTCTTAATAAAGAGAACATGAGAATCACACAGCTTCAAATCTGTGAGTATAGTGATTTAAAATAGCTGAAAGTATGCCAGCTTCTATTTGTTAACAGTAGATTTAATGGTGAAATGATTATTATGATTTCCATAGATCTCTTCATATGGTGTCAAGCTGGAGAGACTTTAGATCCACTGTCAGATTTGGGATAAAATGTGACTATAAACTGCGATCTGGATGAAGGAGAGATTTATTGGTTATTACTGAAAGTACCAGATCCTCCTGTGATGATATTACGGACTTTACCATCTGAATTTCTATTCTTCAACACAACATTCAGACGCAAATATTCAGTACAATCTAAAAACCATCTGTTTATAAATAACATCACTGTTAATGAATTAAGAGTTTATTACTGTATGAAGACAGATACACCTCCTAAATTCAGCAGTGGCATCAGACTACAGATAAATGGCAAGTGCTCATGTTGGAATCAAGTCTATTTATATTCAGTTTTATAGATGATAATAGCTACATGATTGCAAATTGTAAAGTTTCTCATTATTTGTAGAGCCAACAGAAAGTCCAAATGAAGAGATCAGGAATAAACATCAGAATCATACAGAAGTAAAACATATTCAACAGAATCAGACGCTGTGGCAGACTCTTACACATATATTGGGTCTGCTCAATGGTGTTTTGTTCATTGTGGTCATAGGTGAGTTATTGTTCTTCAACTCTGGCTCTAAATATTAACATTTTGTTTAAGGTTGTTGTTTTAGAATCTGATTGTATTGTGTTGTTCTGAAGGACTATTAAAGGCTTTTATTGATGGGAATAAAACATTTGAAGAATGTCCCATAGAACTTCACAACACTGATCTACAGCAGGTGACCTACAGATGCTTTTCTAATCCCAAACCAGTTAAAGGTATAAATATCTCAAATCATACAATTTAAGTTGTGATCCAGTACAGTATCTTTGGATTATTTAGGTACATAGAATAAAACTACTGCCCTCATCATGCTTATACATGTATTCATTTGCTCAGTGTGCAGAAGTGAAATGTTAAAAACTGCATAAAGTCCAATAGCAACTGTGCTGTTTCAAAACTGCAAACATAATCTGAACAACTAACCTGACATACAGTATACAGGTCCGTAGCCAGCCTATTGAAAGGGGAGGTTATTCTTTCCAAAAAGTGGACCTTTTTGCAGTTTTCTCCTCCTTTTGTATTTAATTATGAGGTTCAAATACTTCATTTCGGTGACCTTTTTTATGCACTAATTTCTGCTTGTCTGCTGGTATCTTAACGAGCACACTTTTTTATGCACAAATATATTTGCCAAATATGTATTGCATAGTTGTCAAATTGCTTCCTCATGTAACACTTTTGTCAGTTGTGACCGGCGAAGTAACAACACGTACACGAGAGTGCAATAAAGCACCCCGTAGGGCAACCTTTATTGAATGTCTCAGTGGAGACGAGAGGAAAAAGGAGGTAGGCGCCAACTTCCAGTGGCGACAGGTAGGGGTGACTTGTCTCACTCGCTGTAGCCGCTTCCGAAGTGCCGTGAGACGTCCTGGTCGTGTACTTCCGGGTTCGTGCGAGAGCGGTCCTACCGGCCGCGTACTTCCGGGTTTGCGCGGGAGCGATCCTGCCGGTCGTTACTCGTCTGTCCCTGTTGACACAAGAGAGTGTAGCTTAGTACCTTCATGTCTGGGGAGACGCTGCTCACCTTCTGTCTTGTCACAGCGGCTTTTATAGCCCTGATTGCGCCAGGGGTGACTCGTCACACAGTCCATACACAGTTCATAAGTTTAAAGAGCACACTAACAACAGAATAGATTTAATGAACTTTACTGATATATTTATAATAATTGTTCTCATCATAATTTCTTGACTCGCTGTCAATGCCTCTTTGCTTGCTGTATTTGTCTTGACACTTGACAATGGATTTAGTACACTGGTCAGTTACAATCTTCTTGGGTGCAATTTGGAGAATATGTTCACAGCTTCATCCTGGTAGACTGCCATGTCCCACTATGTATGGCTAATTATATTGTAGACTATTGAGTGGACAATAATCACATGAAAAAAACCGACTTAAATTCTGGACCTTTGGCAGTGAGGGGGGGTTCGTTCGAACCACCCGAACCCCCCCTGCCTACGGGCTTGGTATATCTCACAGTGTACAGAAATATATATGATGAATGATATTACCTTACCAATTTAGTGATATTAACTGTGATGTTTGTTATATTATGTTTTTATTCTTGTAAATTATTTTGATAGCACATGATAGTCTTGTGATGTTGGCAGTTTATTTTAACATCCACTTTTTATTTAAATTAGTAGAAAGCTATCAATTGTGAATTTCTATGATTACATACTTTTGTCAATAACCATATAGATTTAATTGGTCGAACTGTAATAAAACAAGTTTTTACCAAACTGTGTCTCGCTTGAGCAAAAGGAAAGATAAATGATTATAGCTCAGTAATGTCAGTCTTCATTGAAAGTGTCTGTTTTTGTCAATAATCATGACAACGAAAATGTGTGACTAATGCTTATCCACTGTGGTTTTGGAATAAAAAGAGATAAAGTGTGAAGTTTTGCATTTCTGTATTTTATAATTTTTATTGGTAGGTAAGTTTTCTTGTTAAACTAAACTGGTTTGCCGTTAAGTGATGAAAAAAAAGTTTTGCCAAACCAAATAAAATTTCATGTCAGTATATATTATATTAGAGGGAAAGGAAGGGTTGTGTCAGTGTTGTTTCACTCAACTAAAGTATTACCAAAACCAGAAATGTGTTCCAATGTTCACTCTACAACCAATGACTAACAGACTCTCAACCTTCACTAGACCTGTGGTTTAATCTTGAACCGCATGCAATGTTTTTCTCAGACCTCTTCAATATTTATCACACAACAAGTTGTTCGTTGCGCGCGTCATTCCACCGAAGATTACTTCTATAATCTTGGCACGTTCACTGCAGGATATGTAAAGCAACTATCCTTGAAAGAGGGGAAAATACCAACTTTATTTGGAGCTGTCACAAATCACAACCTGAAAGTGTGTCTATTTTCTTTGTCTTACCTTAAATAAATATTTGCTTACCTTATGTCTGTGTTTAGCTAATGCATATAACACTAACATTAACATGTACAGTTATTTCTGGGGTAGTACAGTTTGTTTATCTAGCTAGAACTCAGCTAATTTATAATAATAATTAATTAATTTAAAGTATTTACTTAAAGAACTAGGTGGAGTACTATCTGTATTGTAATAACATCTGAAGATACATACACTGTATGCTGTGACATCAAGACCAAGTTTAATACTGTTATCAGAGAAGTGTAAATGTCCTTTTTGCACCTACAGTATATAGATATATAGGGGTGAAACTAAAATGTTTTCTTATAACGTTGAGTTTCTAAAATGCTATATGTAGTATAACACACAGTAAAGACGAAATAATATTATTATCAAAGCGACGGAGCCGACCGCTCTTCCCACGACTTCCATCATAACGGGCAGCCTTGTGAGACTTTTGAGAGCCTATTACCGTTTTCTTAATTTCTCGATAACTAAGGGCACAGCCTAATCCAATCAGCATAATACCTGTTATCATGGTTCCGAATAGGTAGATATCTTCAATGTCCTCCACGGAAAGAGGAGCCAGACACGCATGCATGTTGTCACACTGGAAGTTTTGATAACAAGTTTTGTCAGATTCGGCCTCAAACTGATAACAATACACTGTATATGATATCCAACCACCGGTCAGTCGTAATCCAGTAATGATGATCAACGTGTTTGACCAATCACTGCTGACTCCCGTAATGATAAAAGGCCTTCCATTTTCCGCAAAAGTTGAACGTGTTTGACCAATTATAACAGACTACACCATCTGACCAATCACATGACACTAGGCTCGCGGATAGGAGGGTATTAGACGGATGAATCTCGGAACAAATCATTTGAAAGTCAGTCTAGAAGTATGGTAGGAATAACAACCTATTTTTACGACATAGTGATTTTTATGCCTTGCATGTACATAAACTTGTTGTCGGACACGCTATGAACCAAAGTAGGGCCTGTTAAGGTTGTGGACAGAACCCAAGCGCAGGCAGACATGTGTCGAACAACAAGACTTTATTTCAAAACAAAGACCCTCGAGACTGAAAACTAAAACTTCCCACAAGGGGGACAAAACAAACAAGGTCTTAAGAATAGCAAACCAAGTAAATAAACTTGAGTCCAGGGAACAAGAACACAGGTAATCCAGACAGACTAGGAAGGGTAAATGTGCAAAGTGTGCAAAATGCAAAATGAACCGACAAGAGACAGAGGGAAACTGGGGCTTGATAAAGGGAAACACTAACAAGGACTGATGACACAGGGAGAGTGGCGGCAGGTGACATGGATGAAACACTAAGGGAAAGCTAACAGGAGGATTGCACGAGGCAGGTGAGGGGACTGAAACACTAAGGGAAAGATGGATCAGGGCTGGAGACAAGACTAACACTAATGGACCGCTAACCGGGGAAACAAGGGGGCGGGACTAAAGGACGTGACACTGGAGAGAGAGCATGGCTTCTTAAACCAAAACAATGCTCTTTCTCCACACAAAACACATGGGACTGACATGATCCTGCCACAAGACTCGAAAACCAAGACAAGGAGAGGCAGGATCATGACAGGGCCTTAAAAATCCAATGTTACGTACTCTTTAATGCAAGAAACCTGGCCAAAACTGTACACGTTCACTCAATGGATGGATGAACTGAGAGGATTTCCTCCAGTTAAGTGGTTTGACATCTACACTTACCAAACAGAGAAACCAAGCATCTATAGTAAAGATAAACTAAGAGCGTATACTAGATGCCTACATGTACAAACTGTCAGAAATGCGAAAGGACTCGCTCTGTTTTATCTCCAGCCAATGCTGTGATGGATGTGTGACGTTGGCGCCAAAGGGGTCTATAGAGGTTTCATCATCATTGAGCTGTGTGCCTCTATAGATGACATGTTATGATCTGTCAGGCCCCACAGGAGCTGATCCTACACAAACACAAGAAATGTGAATAGTATCTTCCAGGAAGATTTTTATGTGTTCCTGTAACTTTACTGGAAACATATGGTGGTAGCACCACTAAGGTCAAGGGTTCATCAAATGTGACCCTGACAGTGCAAGTGGTTTAGGCTGTATAACCCTTTTAATTTGTTTAGTTAGATCTGTTTGTTTCTATATTTATTAGTAAGGAGAACTTGAGCCACATGCAAAACATTATTTTTGCATTATTTTCCATTAGGGCATACAGTATGTGTTTTGTTTTTTGTTTTTACTTTCACTCTCTTCATATATCTACTGTAGCCCAATGTCTTTCCACTTTTTAACCAATCCCTGACAAGTACTCTGACACCATCCAATCACATGTGGATTATATTGTTGTACCTGCTCTTGCACTTGAAGTTTTGTATAGGAATGGAAATATGTGAGAGGCTCATTCTGGTAGAAAGTTACTAAGGACACTGGAGATAAAATGTAAGTGAGTATAAATAATACATTTGAGAGTAACAAGATGTTCTGCTCCTTCATCCCTGATATTTGTGACCAGCAGTGTGAAACACTTTTGTTAAAGGTATGTTGAATTTATGGTATTATGAGCGATTCATTTAAAAACATGATTTTCTTTTAAACTTACTGCTAAGGTTATTCACTTGGTTACAGTTAAAACATACTTAGCCGGAAAGTTAAACAGTGTTTACATTAAAGACACTAATGACAATGATTAATTTGTCTTTATCATAATCAATCAGTCTATAAAACCATATTAGCCAGTCGTGTCATATGTTCTTGAAGTCTGTTTTGGGAATGTCTTCAAACCAGACAAACTGGCCACATTCTAAACATTAAAGACATTCAGTGTACAAACCAGTGTTGCCTGAGTTACCAGTGTTTATCATGATCTGCGACGCGTCATACATTTGACAGTGAAATGAACTAGATTTTAAAGTGAGACTTTTTGTCTTTTCACTGTGTAAGGAATATTGACATGTCATATTGAACATAATATTTTAGATGAGATTATTTATGGCACATAATGTCTACTCCATTATTTTGGTGAAATTGCTTACTTTCTAGAAATCACAAATGTCACGCAATAATATAAAGACACTTTATTTCAATGATTTATAGAAATATAGTTCATAATGTTTGGGGAAAAGACATGTTTAACTTTTTTGTACTCCACAATTTACAATACCGTTTATACTTCAAAAACCTAGTCACCTGACCAACCTTACGTACAACGGAACTACGTAAAACGTGAAGTTTAACATGGACGTGAAAGCATTGTGATCAGACGCTTCACAAAGCAGTACTTTAGAGTAAAACATTTTTTGTTTTAGTTTTCATTTATTAATTTAAAAACATATTTCATTGAGAAACCATGATCATCAGGTATGTTTAATTCAATCGGACTGAAATGCTTTGTACACGTGTCTTGTTTGCGACACGTGTATTAGCATTGAAAGCTAATTTAGTTGTTTGTCAATATTCATTTTATCAACTTTTAAGAAACTGGAAATAGGTAAACTTCAATCAACATGAAGTTGATAATAAGGCTGGTCGCTCTGTTGTTGTTGTTGCGCTGTTATTTATTTGTTTTTGATTGACGTTAGCTGGTTAGCAGGCCTGTGCTTCTATACCAATTGTAGGATGGATGTATGCTACATTTGGTCCAGTGTGTTTTGGTCCTATTTAACAGTTTGATATTATTTTAAGTAGTATCATGGCAGTGCTGTGTTTTTATCTTAATGTAAACTGTGCGCTTAAAACAAATGTATTATTAGCTACACTTTTAATTACAAAACTTATCAAACTTTATCCTTCAAATGTTTAATGTACTGTATTTTCCACAAAATTACACTTTCCATAAAGGAAGATTTGAAACCAACATATTAGTGTCTGGGTGAATGTGCAGTTAGTGAGGGAACCGAAGCCATGACATTGGTGTTGAGAGCATCATGCTATTCTATATGAACTTACAATAACAAATTTTTTTTTCAGTTTCAGAAGTTGCTGCGTCATTTGGGCATGGCTCACATACCTCTGTGCTGCTTCTACGCGTGAGCACATACTTAAATTAAAATGAAATGTAAAAGGTGAATTATAACTGTGTGCAAACAGATTGTGAACTTGTGAAGTCTCTCATTTCAGGGTATCCAACGATCCAAGTTGAGGCTGTTATTGGAGGTTCGGTTGTCCTGCCATGTGCTTTAAGTAAAAATGAGCACAACCTTCAAGACATTGATGTATTTTGGAGACACAACGGCAATCTGAAAGTGTATGACATCACCGGGGGAAAATGGTCAGAACAGCATCAGGACCCCTTCTACAAAAACAGAATTGAAGCCTTCCCTGAGGAGTTTGTGAAAAGAAACTTCTCCATCAAACTCCACAATCTCACACACAGTGATGCTGGAAAGTACCAGTGCTACATCAACCATTCATTTAAAATTGTGACCATACAGCTGGTCATCAACGGTGTGTAAAACTGACTAACATGACATTTATATGAAATTTTCTTGTTGTTTATAGAACTTTTTCCAGTCTACATGTATATACATTACAGAAAGGTTTTGCATTTAAAAAGTGGCAGTAATCATTTGTATTAACTATTTTGTTGCAGAACCAACAGGAGCAAAAGAAAATCCACAAGCACCTGAAGTCGGAAACCATGCAAGAGAAACAAAGGGGATGATGATATTAGTTCCAGTGCTTTGTGTTTCTGTGCTTTTATATAACTCTGTATTACATTGAAACTGTAGAGTCGGTCTGAACAAAAGGTTAACCCCCTGGGATCGTAAAACCCCAACTGTCCTATGTTATCTCCCTTTCAACTCTGACCAGGGCACATTCCAATACTCGCCCCTGGACTTCAAAGGGATTCTTGGGGGCAGGACTGGGCTGTGTCCTAAGGTGAGAAAAGGCCATGTGGCGCCAGAAACAGTTAGCCTGGTTGCTTGAGTGATAATTGGACAATAAGTGCGCGCACCGGTCCCACATATCTCATGGAGGAAATCGGGAGCTTGAGAGGACGAGCGGCAGGACTGTTGGTGAGAGAGGACCGGGCCCGGACATTTGTTAAATTTGTATTGATGTTTTTGTGGCCGGCAGTCTACCATGAGGTGGCTGCCGGTCTTTTACTCCGGTGTTATTGTTTGTTTATTTTGATTAAAGTTTGTTTTCCCGCCGGTTCCCGCCTCCTTCCTTCCCTTTTATTGAATCTCATTACATTTATCTAAATAGCTGCGTTTTAGCTTTGCCCCTTTTAAATAATGAGATTGTCCTTGATGGTTTCTGCAGATGTGAATAGCTGATGTAATACTGCCACTCTTTACTTTGTCTATTTCTTTCTTTCTTTACTGCCTTTACGTTTCATGTGTGTTTGCTTAGTGTTAACTAAGCTTTGTTTCCCCCATTATTTGTTGTGATCACGTGAAATCATACAAGAAAAGTGGAAGCTGGACATGTCATACATGGCTGGCATCACCACCACTGATAATGCCTCAGCAAACAAGAACGCTTTTCAGCAGGACTTTACATGGGTTCCCTGCTGTTGGCATAGACCATGAGTCTGGAGCATTGTCAAGATTGAGAAAGACAGAATCTGCCTTCAGCAGAAGAAGAAACAAAAAGATTAGCAACTGCCCGAACAGAGATTGATATATGAAGAGCCCACACGCTGGGATGACAAGAACAGCAGCAGCCGCTCTGTTCTGTTTTAGCTGATGATTGAAAGAAATGGCACCTAATGCTTAAGGATTCAGACATTGCAGTTCTTGAGGCTGTTGAGGAAAAAGTGACATCACCCTAAAATGTAAACTTAAAGATTGTGTCCGAGAATATCTCAGACAGAGGTATGAGGACACATATCTTCAGCTGATGCTGAACACAGCCATGTTTCTTGACCCATGGTTCAAAAACTTGGAGGATATATCATCCAGACGAGAAAATGGTGGTGCAGAATCAGAACTCAAAAATGAGTTCTCATTGCAGTCATGAGTTTATCTGTTAATGAGTTCATGTGACTATAAACTGTGATCTGGATGATGAGGCTGTTTATTGGGTTTTACAGAAACAATCAGATTCTCCTACAGTGATACTGCAGTCATTCTCAAACCCAACATCAGACTGTCACTTCAATAAAACATTTAAATTTATATTCTAATAAGCAAGTTTATATGACTATATTGAATTTGTTTATATTTTCTATCCCATGTGGTTCCTGCCTTGTGATCGTTGACGATAGCCTCCACACAGTATATGGCCAAACACCAAAGATTGAAATTAAGCCAAAACATGTTTTTCTTTAGCCGTCAGCAATGGTGCAATATATGGCCACACGTTCCCTTTTATGTCCAGGAAGAAGTGAACAACTGGTTTGGGGCTTACACAGAGAGGGTTCCTGTAAAAGCAGGATTGTATGTTACATCTGAGCTCTTCAGTCTCAAAAATGAATGAATAGCTTAGCGCATAATAATTAAATAGAACAAACTAAACATTGCTTTAGGTTTCGGATAAAGAAACTAAATAATCGAATGCAAAATAACATTGTATATTCTTCACTGTATTATTGAAGTATCACTACAGAACTATTCGAGAATACTCGTCAAGTCGGGTGTTTTGACAGACTTCTGTCTAGTATTTGTCCCTTCAAGCACAAGAAGACACAGAAAGAAAGAGAGAGGCCTATGATGCGGTTCTATGTCCTTGGCCCGTTCGGGAAAGTGACAAATCCATCCGACCGCCCCGAGCTTTCAGGCACTAGCCGAGCCCTGAGCTGAGTAGCTTTCTAACGTTAGACAAAAATAATTAAGTTACAGCGAGTGCTTTAGTAGATACTGTATTCTTGAGGGGACGAAGACAGTAAAAACATAAGCACCATTAAACAGCTGTAGACAGAAACAGGTATGGTTAAACAACAGTTAAACAGAAGCTCTTCACGTGAATATCAAGTTCGAGCTGTAATTTTTCAACTTGTGCGAGAAAGACGAATATTGCTCGTTCGCGCCAAACACATCATTTGCGCCACCCGGCTCGAATTCGCATCTATACACATTATTGCATTGACTACAAATATTGTATATTGCACAGACGATGACCAGCAATTTGCTGGGGTGGCACGGAAAAAAATGCTTTCATGGAAACCCTAGCTGCGTCACATCCCCAAACCAGTTGTTCACCGTTTCCTGGACATAAAGGGGAACGTGTGGCCAAATATTGCACCACTGTCTACTGTTTGTTGCTAAAATATATATATTTTTTGTACAATATATGGATCATTCACTGGTCTATGAATTAATAACCCTACTTCTTGTATTTTATATGCTTTTAGTTTGGCCATATACTGTGTGAGGGCTGTCTTCAATTATAACAAAGCATGAATGACATAGGAAAACAAATACAAATAAATTCTATATTGTCATGATAATAGTGGCCCTGGTTTACAAAAATACATCACAGTGGTCTCTTGCTTCACATCTTCACTGAGGGAAGCAAAACCGTAAAACCACCTCGTCTTCCTACATCATCACCCCACCCATTATCTGTCCTTTATACAGAAACAAACTGCCACTAATTGTTCATGCAGAGACTTGGGTTTGGACAACATCACAAAGACAAAAAGAGGGAAATAAAAACAATAGAATGGGTAAGAGTGTACAGTAGGCTACATATATATCATATTTCTATGTTTGTATATGTGTATATTGTATATGTATAATGTAGCAAATAATTTCTGTTTTTAAAAGACTCGTTGCATACGTGTTGTGTATGTGTTGGGGTGGAATTTTATTACATCTTTTTAAAGGGAAGCTTTTTTTTTCTTCCAGTTCCTTCCTTTTGTAAAGCAGAAAGGTTCTTAAGATGTTCAAGGTTCTTTATGGAACCAAAAGGTTCTTCTATGCAATTGAATGTCCTTTGGAAGCACCTTTTTTAAGAGTGTAGAGGTTGATGAAGCAAGATGTCCAATGCATCATTTTTTATTTAACATTTTTAAATCACCAGACTCTGATTTTAAGCCTATACTCTTATAAAATGCTTTACGATGCGATTGAAAAATCTTGTTTGTCCAAATGGTTCCATAAAGAACATTTAACATCCTAAGAACCTTTCTGTCTCTTTGTGTTCTTTGTGGCGAAAAGGGTTTTTCAGTTTTATAAAGATAAGAATGAGATTCTATAAAGAACCTTTGACTGAATGGTTCTTTGTGGAACCAAACAGGACATCACTGTGAAGAACCCTGTAAGCACCTTTATTTTTGAGTGTATTTGCTTTGGTTTGCTTTTCATTGCACATGAGTTTGAAATCATGTGGCATCTCTCTCTTTTCTTTGTGCAGTGGACATCACTTTGGGACTTCAAAATCTGACAGAAGTCAACAGTCACCCCAGAGAGTGGATGGGTTTAGAAAACAGAGAAATCTTCATCATATTCTTATATGTTGTCATCTTAGTAATTGGTGTCATTGGAAATGGTCTTGTCATCTTTGTGACCAGCTACAAAATGAAGATGACAGTCAACTCCAACTGGTTTCTTAGTTTGGCGATTGCGGACTTCATTTTCCTCTTGTCCATGATTTTCTGCATTGTTGCCATCTATCAAAAAAACCTTTGGCCCTTCAGTGACTTCCTGTGTAAATACTCACACTTTCTGAAAATACAAAATATGTTTGCAAGCGTTTTTTTCCTTACCGTTATCAGTCTGGATCGATGCCTGTGCACATGGATGGTTGTGTGGGCTCAAAATAAACGGACTCTAGTCAAAGCCAGAATTATCTGTATGTTTGTGTGGCTTTCATCCATCTGCTTCAGCATCCCCTTTGCCATTGCTTATTCTGTAGAGGAACTTAATGGATTTAAACACTGTGCCATAAAATCCTTTGCTTTCCGATTGCCTCTGACCACATTCAGGTTTATGGTAGGCTTTCTAATTCCCTTCTTCATCATTCTGTCTTCATACATAGCTATTGGTGTGTGGGTGAAACGTCTAAAAAGGGGAAATCCTCTTCGTCCTTTCCGGGTCATATCTGTGATTCTGGTCTTTTTCATATGCTGGTTTCCTTGTCATGTTGTACAGTTAAGAAACTGGAGTTTGAAAAATGTTCCTATTGAAACTGCAACATCGTTCGTAACCGCCATGATTTATCTGAACAGCTGTCTGAACCCCTTTCTCTATGTGTTCATGTGTGAAGAGTTTAAGAAGAAAATTAAAACATCTCTGCTGCTGGTGCTTGAGACGGCTTTTACTGAGGATCATCTGATTTCACATTAAACTCGTCTTGCTCACACCTTTTGCTCAAACATTGTGCTTAAAAAAAACTGCTAATTTTAAACACTTGCTTCACTGAATAACTTGTGTTTTTTTTCATTCAAAGTCACAATCTATGTCAACACATACATACAATCTTTATTACATATATTTACAATTAATGTCTGGCTGTTTGGTATGACCAAATACTATATAGGGTTTTAAGTGTCACACACTATTATCCTTCCCTGAACTAACTATTACGTAAATAAACAAATGCAAAATAACATATTCTTTACTTTTTTAATTCAATATAAATGACTTGACTTAACCTGTTGATTTCGAGGATACTTGTCTAGCTGAAGTACGGAAGTTTCCCTCTAGTGTTAAAATGACAAACACTTGACTTCCTATGTGATGAGTGTGAGCTTTTATAGAGCTTTGTAGAAGAGTTCAGTTTATGCAGTGTGTGGTGTGAAGCAGTTTTTATTATATAGACGTGTTCAGATCAAAGCAACAACATGAGGATTATTCAGCTTCAGCTCTGTAAGTATATTGTGTGTTATGTTGCTTTTTATTAGAAATAGTTTTCTGCTTTCAAAAGGGGGTTTATAGTCCCTGCCACTTTTAATGATGCATTTTTATTAATCCTTATTTTCCTAATTTTCATCTTAAAGGTGTATTAATGTGGTGTCAAGCTGCAGAGACTTTTGATCAACTGACTGAATTGGGACAGAATGTGACTATAAACTGTGATCTGGATGATGAGGACGTTTATTGGGTTTTACAGAAACAATCAGATTCTCCTACAGTGATTCTGCTCTCATTCTCAAACCCAGCATTTGTATTTCACTTCAACAAAACATTAAAAAGCAAATATTCAGTACAATCTAAACATCGTCTGGTTATATATAATATCACTGTAGATGAGTTAGGAGTTTATTACTGTATGAACAAAGATACACCTCCAAAACTCAGTCACAGCACAAGACTGAACATCATTGGTAAGAACATCAGTATGTTTAACTCAGTATTACAAACACATCAGTTCTCTCTGAGTTATTGTGCTTGAGAAGACTGACAGTCATCACTGTAACAGAATTCAATGCATATCTTTATTTTCAGAACAAACTCAACTGAGCGAGTTCAATACAACCGAGTTCAAGAATCACACAAATGTAAAAGAGCAAAACTCAACACAACTGAAGATTTTCACTCTCATATTGGTTCTGCTGAATGCTGTTCTGATCATTACAGGTGTGATCTTTCAGCTTTACAGTAAGTTTGAATATAAAGCTGCTCACAATGTGGCTCTACAACAGAAAGGTGAGGCCGTAATAAAGCTTTGGGAAAAACTATTAATGACCACAAATATTGACTCTGAATTCACTGTCATCAGGATTCTTAAATGCTGCTTCTGTTGAAAATGGATGTTGGAACAGATCTGGAAAAGGTTCACAACTTTATAACACTGAACTGCAGCAGATTCAACATTTAAAAGAGTCTCAAGACCCAAATCAATCACAGGTAAGATTATTAATATCATTCATGATATTCACTGGAAACCACCAAGATCTGGATTACTGTCGTTTATTTGTTAATATTGATTTATGTTCATCTTTCAGTATGTGACAGTGGTTTTCCAGACTGTTTAAAATATTAAGACCAGCCAGATCAACAGCACCAGCAACCAGAGTAAATCTCTATTTATTTTGTACAATACAGGATCATTCACTGGTTTATGAATTAATAACTTGTTTTTTATTTAAACAACTAGAAAAATTACATACAATTTTATAAAAACATGCATATCTGTAAATAATGAAAATGCCTTGGAAACCATCTTATCAATGTTTTCTGATGTCAGAGTTTTGATATCCAAACTGTTTAAATTATTTGGAATATCTGAAATATTTTGTTGAAAGTAGTAGGCTAATGTTTGTATAAATCAGTATCTATTTATATAAAGATTCAAATTCTGAAGAAGAAAACAGCCTAAGTTTAAATATCACTGGTTGATAATGCTCGCTATTTCCAGTTAACAACTTTCTGTTTTGCTTTGATGTATAAACAAAAGTGTTGCCAAACCAAATATATCCAATAGTTTATACTGGCATTTATATTTTAACATCACACGATCATGTCAAATTATGTGTATTTTCATTTTCAGCAAATACTTGAATAAAAATATTATAAAATCAAGAAAAAGTTTCCAATGGTTTGGTCACCTGCAGCCAATGACTAATATAGTCTCACCTTTGACTAGACCGGCGGTTTAACCTTGAACCAAGTGCAGTGTTTTTCTCAGAACAATTAACATGAATGTATCAGCTCATGGTTTTCTCAACCACAAATGGAAACAGAGTAGCATTGTAGTATGGTTACTAGGGTTTATACTTTTGCTATTATTTACAAGTTAAGCACATTTAATATCACACTTTTGTAACATGGAATAACCTCAAATACTTTTACATAGACATGCTAGTTGTGACCTGAATGAAAATACTGCCAAGGAAGTCAAAGTCTCAAGCGTTGGATGTTGACAAGCAACACATGAGAAAACTACAAAGACAAGTGAGCATCCCTGTGCCATATTGTACAGGGAAAAACTCTTAAAGTGGGAACTATGGAGCAAGAAATGTAAAATAGGTGTTAGGAAAAGTAATAAACAATACTCATGGCTGGTACAACTCTTTGTATGGTATCAATTTCCCAAAGCGCACAAAAGCAAATAGATTTCAATCAGAGACTGAAACAGATAAAGTAGTGATGCTCAAACACATCCTAAGACCCAAATAATGATCATTCAAATAAACTAATATATAACATAGAAATATATCAATGGTGTTAAATATCCACTATGACTTTTATTTAGACTTTGTACAAACCGACAACGCTGGTTAGTCTTGAGTCTAGCCTTCATGTTCCTGCTGTTAAAAATCAAAGTTTTGCCACAGGAAGTCCCGGTACACTTTATAAATGACAAAGTTTATTCATGATAAAATATTTGAGTCAATTCTGAAAAGACAATATTTTACAACTAGTGTTATAGTTTAATCCTTTATTTGTTCTTAAGTGTCTAAATTAATGATGTTACTTAAGTAAATGTAATGTGCGTACGGATGACTTGTTCATACAGTAATAAAATCCTAACTCATCTATAGTGATGTTATTTATAACCAGACGATGTGTATATGTTTAGATACTGAATATTTGTTTTTCAATATTTTATTAAAATGAAAAGCTAAAGTTAAAGCTAAACTCCAGATCGCAGTTTATAGTCACATTTAGTCCCAAATTTGTTATTAGATCTAAAGTCTCTGCAGCTTGAAACCACATTTATACATCTATAATAAAAAACAAACAGATAATATAACACATGGATTGATAAAATTGTACAAATGCAGTATAAATCACTTTGTATAAAAGCCAATCGCAAACATGTAAATAATAAAGTGTGCACCCTTAAAATGATTTCTTATGAAAAGACACAATTAAGTAATACATGAAATGAAAAATCCCCAATACATGTAATAAACTCACACAGTTATCAGATTAACGTCATGTTGTTTGTTTGATCAAAAACTTAATATATAAATCATTTAAAATGAACTTTACTGCAGATCTCACAAAGACAAGTTAACAGAGGAAGTCAAATACACTCTTAACACTGTAGTCAACACCCATAGAGAGTCAATCTAAGGAGGGCTCTTCGTTGGTTAGCGTGATTATTATTTTTGGTTTTTTAAGGCTCTTTATTATCAATGTAGCATTTTAAATCGCTTTAGTTATTCATACATTTACATCATATTTCATCAGATCTGACATGCACAAAGTAATGAGAGACCAGTTATTGTGTAGAAAAACTGCATATTGTCAAATATCAACATTAGTTTCCACTTTTATGACTAAATCAGTATGAATGTATTCAAATAAAACAACCTGTGACTACATGTGACTTAGATCAAACAATATCAAATTGTGTTTATCAGTGTATATCAGTAAGTGGTTTGGTTGTAGGCCCAATGCATCATGGGTAATCACAGCGTGCTCAAATTCAGCAAGTGAAGAGGCCACAGAACATATATGAAGATTTTCTTAAGTGTCACATAAGTGACTCTCTTGTGATGTGTTTATTATTCAAGATAAACGTTTGTGTTCTGGTGGATTTACTGAAATAAATATTTAATCTTTATATTTGGAGTAAACAAGCATCAGACACAACTGAACTGACTTAAATAGCTTGTTGGGACACCACCTGCATATGTTCACATAAATTAATATTAAGTTGTCAAATTAATCAAATAAAGTGTTTTAATAAACTTAAACATGTTGTTCTCAATCGCAGGTGATCGTGTGTCGATGAAACTGTGACAGAAACACGCACACACTTGTGATTGTGTCACTTGCGCTTTGATTGACAGTAACGAATGAAACACGTCATCAGTACTGAAGGGACTTGATCCGGTCTGAAAGGGGCGCTGTGCTCGTGCTGTGACTTTCTGTTCATAAAGATGAAACATGGCACGTGGAGGACATCTGCTGGATAACACGTGTAAATGCACCAAACGCAGAGTCACCGTGACACGATCCTGTTTTTGGTCAATAACATTATTTGTAAGAACAAAGGCATCAGATATTGTTCTATTGTTCAGGTAACATAGTTTGTAGGATTTCTGTGAATAAAACCAGAAACGCTAATACCCAACAAATTACAAAAAATAAAGCTTTTCATAGAAAATACAATACAAATGACTAAATCATGCTTTAAACTAACAAAACACTGAGAGACCTTACATGGGCAAATATTGACATCTGTGCTATCAGTATGCTGAATACCTTTAAAGGATGATACATGATCTCCTAATCCCTCCGTCTGGATTTATTTTATTGTGATGTTCATTTGCAGATCTTTTCTGTGTGGAATGTTTGTGGAATGAGTAAACATTCATCTCTGTGGGCTATAAAAACACAATGACTCTAAATGAGTAAAGCTTTGAGAGACATATAAAACAAGAAAATCAAATATGTCCTAAATTACCCTTACAATAGTGATAAAAGAAAACTGTTAAAAGTTAAAAATTAAACAAATGCTTTCACTTTGTAAGTTCACTTTCTCATGTTTGTTCTCATTCACTTTCCAGTTTGGTTGACGCCTATTACACTATTAACGCCTATTAAGTTGTTCACATAAAGTCACATGAATATTTGTTTATCACCGACCGATATTATCACACATGTGAATAAACATTTCAGTGTAAAGTTTCAACTTATTCAGGCATTAAGAACCGCCAACTTAGACAAAAAACAGATGCCTATAAAAATCTAATATGATTTCATCTTGATTCATCTCATTTGTATATTACAGTGGACTTGGACATTACATCTATCTGATATATATTTATACCAAGACACTAGCAGTGGCCCAAATCCAGAAGATTCATATTCAGTAAAGTATGAAAAGCAGATACACAACTCTTCATTGCTTATGGTAACAACATATGCTACACAGCTAAACCCTGTTATTTTGTCCCTTTAGAAATCATAAATCATTTAAAGATATTTGAAAGCTTTCAGAATGTAACCGTGCTTACAAGTTCTTGACAAGGACAGATGTTAATCTGTTTTAGCCTCACACTGAAATCATTTTGTTTGTCTGGAGACAAATGTAAATACTTTACATGTTACAGGAACACACTGACCACATGATGTAACCAAATAATGACAACCATTCACCTTTATTGAAACCTATCATTGCTTACAGAGGAAATGTGCTGTTGTATTTTTCAACACCCAGTTAAACTAAAATTGTCTTCTGCTTGCGTTGAAAGTTTCTTTGTTATTTTTATCTATAGGTCTACTGCTTCATGAATTCTGCTTATTGAGACCAAAACTTAACAGTTTAAACTTGTATTATCATGTTCAAAGCTACACTAGTTAATAACGTACTGTGACCAGTTCTTAAGCCTTCCCAACTAATCTTGTTTGTTCAACACACATGCAAATATTAACCCTTAATTCAGATTTCTGTCTGATTTTAGTTTTCTTTTGGCGATTTCTTCATGCCTCATGTTTTAACAGCATATTAGAGTGTTTTTGTATCACAGCACTCATGTAAGTTTCACTCATCTCAACTCATCTCAACTACAGAGCATAAGAATGCATGCATAACATCCAGTGGGAAAGTGAAAGAGGAAACACAGTGAAGGTATTTTTTTATTTGCATTGTGACTTTGCTTTGCAAATTTGCAAAGCCACCCTTATCTGGCTTTAAAGCGTCTTTAACATAAAAAAGTGTTGCATGTTTTGTAGGATAATGTTTGTCCAAAATATATGTTTTTATTTATAATTTGCCCTGTGAGAGAATACATGCATGGGTGGCAGGCCTTATAAAGACACAGCGTCTCTAAATGTACTTTAAGCGTGTCGAATATACTTTGCCACACGACCTGGTTGACCACTTTCTCAAAAGAAGAGTCGTAGGATACGTACAGTCACCATGTGAACAAATGCAAAAACAGATAATGTGGTCTCTATGGACACCAGTTAACATGTCAGCTGTTTTCAACAACATGTTCCTGGTCTAACAAGTCTATCTGAAGGGTAGGCATAGACACTTTTTCGCAATTTATACAAGAATATACGAAACATTTTTTGAAAAATATATATATATTTGTACAAAACAGTAACCAAAACTATAGCTGTTATACAGTAAAACCTATAACCAGTTAAATATTAACAATCCTAGTTAACCTAGTTAAGTTTGTAAGTTATTTTTAAAGTTAATTATTGTTATTAATACATGCCTTTTTCACATATAGGGGCAACAACATTTTTTTTGACATTTTGCAAAACATGACATGATATGTTGTCAATGGAACCTACAAGTACGGTGCATGCACAATTTTCAATATTGTGTGCATTTGTAATAAACTATTTAATAGTCACAATGGTTACCAAATCTCTCTCCCAGCCTCAGTTCTTGTCATTTTGTATATAGTCATAACCTTGTACTGACAATCTGATAGCCCTAAACTGTATATTTACACACATTTATTTTGCAATGAGCATAGTTCAGAGGACAGAACCGTACAAATGTAAATGTAATGTTAACCTGCAGCTGTAACAATTGGGCAGATTAACCAGGCAGAGAAGTGGAGCCACATGCAGATAAAGATTTAATAAAATAAAACAAAACAAAACAAGGCTAATCCATAATCTGACAACAGAGACAAGATGCAACATGCAAAATGAGACAACCAACAAATGAAACACAAGGGATTAAATACACTAGGAAAACTAGATAACAAGAAACACTTCGGGCCATCACAGAATCACAAAGAACTACAAGGGACTACAAAATCAAGCAGGAAATAGGAAGAAATAAAAGTCCCTAAACGGGGGAAACACAGAACAGACAATAACAACTGCTCTGTTAATAAAACAAGGGTACATAGATAAATACAGTATACACTAAATAAAGATATAGGCCTAAACATATATTGACCAATATTAACAAAGTAAGTATAGATTCAGCAGAATAAACAAATGTTTAAAATATAGGCTCACAGTCTGAGTTTAATTTAAGGTAAGTCTATAAACACCTGGGAACGTTGAATTATTGCAGATTTACATTACGTTCACTGTTTGCATCTCATGTGTACTCAAATTCTTCTTGTGTGAGAAAAATATTTTTGGAGCCTGTTGCATCTTTCTGTTGTGTTATTTGCACATAAAAACACTCACCAGCTACTTTAGCTACACCATGATAGTACCTGAATGGACCCCTTTTGCATTCAGAACTGACTTCAGGAAGGTGATGTTCACTTTCCTCTGAGATTTGTATCATATTGCCATGAAATATGTAAATGTGTCAGCTGCACATGCATGATGCAAATCTATTGGTCCACCACATCCCAAAAGTTTTCTATTAGACCGAGATCTGTTCACTGTGGAGACCACCTGAGAATGTTGAAGCACATATGCTGAAGAAACCATCCTCGAGAGATGAACTGAGCTTTGTGTCATGACACAATATTCTGCTGTGTGATGCTATTAGAAGACTAATGGATGGTCATCTGAATACATTTCATTTACTCTTGCCTTTATTCAGCTTGAGCTTCCTTTGACATCAACAAGGCATTTTCACTGAAACAACAGTTTCTTACGGCATATTACATTTTCTCTGTGAACCAAAAAGAGGATTCTGTGTGAAAATCCTCAAGTCAACGGTTTCCTAACTACTCTGCCACCAACAATCCTCATGTTCAAATTCACCTTTTAAAACTATTTAGATACTATTGACCGTGTCTGCAGGCCAGAAAGCATTGAATTGAAGCTCTTTGATAATCTAATTAAATATATGAACATGTAGGCCTACCTTATAAAGTGGCCATCAGTTGTTTACATTAAAATAAACCAGAGTTATGTGGTCCAAAAGAACAGCAACTGCGAGTAAAAATTGACAAAATTGTGATTTTAGGGTTCTTAGCGTGATATCAACTCCACCTGCCATCTAGTGTTCACTAAATGTAAATTAAGTGCAGGAGGGCGTTTCCTCAGATTCCCATTGAGAACAATGGAATGTCAACAGGCTTAGTAGTCAAGGCACAGATTTTGAGAAGGTGAGCAGGCTTCATGAAAATAAACTTATAACAATAATAATAAAGTAGATAAATTGTAAACAGACTTTGCATGCAGATAATATCAGGACATCTGTCAGGATTGGAAGGACACCGTTTAGAACCCAGTGTATAGAGACCAATTAAACTGTTCAGCTGTCTGTTCCCCCCCTGCAACATTGTGAAAGGAGCACACCTTGAAGAAGCACACACTACTGTTTCATCTTTCTGAGAAACAAATAGTTAAATAGAAACCCAATAGTAAAATACATAAATGCATGTAAATGTAGGTGAAATTAACTTTTTATTTAAACTACAATCTAAATTGAAAGAAAATGGATTAGATCATCAATGATAACATTTATTAGAATATAATATATATTCTTTATCTTTCGACTGAAGTCACACAAAAACATCTATAACATGGGCTATAAAATATGACTTTTCAAAAAAGTTTTCCATTGACACTTGTCCCAAGTTAGGATCAAAAACTGGCACACAAAATAAAATCTGTTAGCATTTACTCATATAGGGTTTTTACTGGAAGGGATACAGCTACAGTGGTGTGAAAAAGTGTTGGCCCCCTTCCTGGTTTCGTATTTTTTTGAATGTTTGATCATCAAACAAATGTAAACATTAGTCAAAGATAATATAAGTAAACACAACATGCAGTTTTTAAATGAAGGTTTTTATTATTAAGGGAAAACAAAATCCAAAACTACATGGACCTGTGTGAAAAAGTGTTTGCCCTAATAACTGGTTGGGCCGTCCTTAGCAGCAACAACTGCAATCAAGCATTTGCGATAACTTGCAATGAGTCTGTTACAGAGCTGTGGAGCAATTTTGGTCCACTCATCTTTGCAGATTTGTTGTAATTCAGCCACATTGGAGGGTTTTCGAGCATGAACCGCCTTTTTAAGGTCATGCCACAGCATCTCAATAGGATTCAGGTCAGGACTTTGACTAGGCCACCTCAAAACCTTTCAGAGGTGGACTTTCTGGTTTGTTTTGGATCATTGTCCTGCTGCAGAACACAAGTTCGCTTCAGCTTGGAGGCAGGGGCGGACTGGCCATCTGGCTTACCGGGCGTTTTTCCCGGTGGGCCGCTGTTGTTTTGGGGCCGGTAACGGACGCTTTGGCCGTTCAGAAGAACGTTTTATGAATGCGAATGCACGTAACGCAAATTACGCACCCAAATCTTTGTGTTCTTTTTGCTCAGCAGCTGTGTTCCTCTTGGAACCAATGGCCATGCAGTCCATTTTGTTCCAGTCCCTTTCTTATACAAGTGAGGCCTGCAGTTCTTTGGATGTTGTTGTGGGGTCTTTTGTGACCTCTTGGATGAGTCGTCTCAGTGCACTTTGGGTAATTTTGGTCGGCCGGCCACTCCTGGGAAGGTTCTCCACTGTTCCATGTTTTTCCCATTTGTGGATAATGGCTCTCACTGTGGTTCTCTGGAGTCCCAAAGCTTTAGAAATAGCTTCTTAACCTCTCCAGACTGATAGATCTCAATAACTTTCATTCTCATTTGTTTCTGAATTTCTTTGGATCTTGGCATGATGTCTAGCTTTTGAGGATCTTTTGGTCTACTTCACTTCTTCTTCGTCCAATTTTATGGCCGAACACTCCTTTGAGTATTACCGCCACCTACTGTATATCTTGGGTGATGAATCTGTATTGTTCTGTTATTGTTATTTTATTTGGAGACGTGATGCCCCCCTCACCCAACAGGATCATAGCCTGTGTTTCAGATGGAGCTGCGTCTCCAGCTCCTCCATATTCCACACTAGGCTCCTCAACCTCCAGGATGAAAAGAAGCATCCCATTCTCCAAGCACTATATCCTATCCTCTAATCCTGTACTAAGTTTAATAACTCTTGCAAGTGTAGAATTTAAACCTGTATGTCCTAATCTAAGCCTGGAAATCATTACTTCTTCCATCCTACATCTCCCATTACATTGCCTTTTTCCTACTATTATAGCTATGATTCATTCTGAGGAGTATACTGACAGTTTATCTCTAATTCTTAAGCTTATTCCTATTTTAAGATCCTGAGTACATACCCCTATACCAAGTTTTTGACTATGTGGATCTTTAGATCCATCGGTGTATACCTGTGTGAAAGTGTTTCCTAATAAAACACTCATTTCTGTTACTGTAACCTTCTCCTCTGTCCCTGCCTCTAATGTCATTTCAACAAGAGGTCTGACAGCAAATTGGGGCAGATGTTTTCGTTCACTAAACCACAATCCTTGACCCGTTTTATATATTTCAAATCTATATCTATTATTTTCTCCATTACTTTACACAATGTAGAAGTAAGAGCAATTGGTCTATAATTACTAGCTTTGGTTGCATCCTTCCCTGGTTTAGCTATGGGAATCACAATTGCGTTTTTCCAATCCTTAGGTAAACCGCCCTCCTTCCATATTTGATTGTATAGATTTAATGTAATAATAATCTCTGGTAATTTTTTTAACATGCTATAACTAATCATATCCCTTCCTGGAGTTGCATTCTTGCAGTTATCAATCAAAGTTATAATGTTTTACTTCTTGCTCTATTACCGGAATTTGTTTGCTAACCCCATTCAATTTCTTTATCATTCGCCAGACCACATTCATATCGGTCTCTCTTCCAATTCTATTACAAAACTCTTGCCATGCCTTTCTTTTTGCATTCTTAATTACTCTTCTTGCAAATTGCCTTTTTCCTTTGATATTCCACAACTGTGTCTTAACGCTTGGAATGCTTTATTCTTTTATTTCAGTGCCACTGTACACACTTCTGACCACCACAGTACACTTTCATGTTCTTTCCATTACTGCTTAGTAAAGGTATATTCTGCTTTGCTGCAACTCGAATTAATTCTACTGTTCTATTATAGTTTTCCTCTCTACTTCCTTCCAGTTTCATATCATTTCAGTCTACTTCACTTGTCAGGCAAGTCCTATTTAAATGATTTCTTAAATGAGAACAGGTGTGGCAGTAATCAGTTCTGGGTGTGGCTAGAGAAATTGAACTCAGGTGTGATAAAGCACAGTTAAGTTAACAGGGGCAAACACATTTTCACACAGGTCCATGTAGTTTTGGATTTTGTTTTCCCTCTTTTAATAATAAAAACCTTCATTTAAAAACTGCATGTTGTGTTTACTTGTATTATCTTTGACTATTTAAATTTGTTTGATGTTCTGAAACACTTTAACACGTCATCGGTACTGAAGGGACTTGATCCGGTCTGAAGGGGGCGCTGTGCTCGTGATGTGACTTTCTGTTCATAAAGATGACGCACGGCACGTGGAGGACATCTGCTGGATAACACGTGTAAATGCACCAAACGCACAGAGTCACCGTGACACGATCCTGTTTTTGTTCAATAACATTATTTGTAAGAACAAAGGCATAGGGTTTCAGGTATTATATTTATTAACAATATATTGAACATATCTGTATATTTTCCTAAACCCCATGTTGCCAGATATCAGAAAAATATTAAATTATACACATTGTCTATTAAAAATGAGACATGGTTTGTAGGATTTCTGTGAATAAAACCAGAAACGATAATACCCAACAAATCGAAAAAGGATAGATCTTTATAGAACATACAATAGTTATCATATTTTTTTTTATGAAGAAAATTGACCATTATGGATGTGACAGTTCTGAAATGGGCCTGACTAAATCATGTTTTAAACAAACAAAACACTGAGAGACCTTTCATGGGCAAAAACTGACATCTGTGCTATCAGTCTGCTGAATACCTTTGGTAAGAACTTTATTTTACAGTCATGTTGAGCTTTGCATGGAATCGCCCCAAAGCAAAATAAAACTTTTAAGGATGATACAAGATATGATACAAGGTCTCCTAATCCCTCCGTCTGGATTTATTTTGTTGTGATGTACATTTGCAGATCTTTTCTGTGTTGAATGTTGTTCATATTATTTGCTTTGAGTAAACTTTCATCTCTGTAGGCTATAAAAACACAATGACTCTAAATGACTAACGCTTTGAGAGACATATAAAACAAGAAAATCAAATATGTCCTAAATTACCCTTACAATAGTGATAAAAGAAAACTGTTAAAGCAGATTAAAAAACAAATACATGATAAATAAATAAAAATGCTTTCACTTTGTAAATTCACTTTCTCATGTTTGTTCTCTTTCACTTTCCAGTTTGGTTGACGCTTATTACACATTAAGTTGTTCACATAAAGTCACATGAATATTTGTTTATCACCGACCGATATTATCACACATGTGAATAAACATTTCAGTGTAAAGTTTTAACTTATTCAGACATTAAGAACCGCCAACGTAGACAAAAAAACAGATGCCTATAAAAATCGAATATGATTTAATCTTGATTCATCTCATTTGTATATTACAGTGTACTTGGACATTACATCTATCTGATATATATTTATACCAAAGCCCCAACAGTGGACCAAATCCAGAAGATTCATATCCAGTAAAGTAAAAAAGTAGATACACAACTCATTATCATTGCTTATTTCCAATACTGGTCCATAACATAAAGCAAATAACTAGAGGTAACAACATTGTTATTTTTTCTCTTTAGAAATCATGAATAATTTAAAGACATTGAAAGTTTCCAGTATTTGTTGTGTAACCGTGCTTTCTTTGCAGTTCTTGACATGTACAGATGTTAATCTGTTTTACCTTGACACTGAAATAATTTGATGATGTGTTATCAGTCCAGGAACAAGAAACAAGTCTCTCTGCAAATATGAACAGAGCATATAAATTCATATTCACATTTTATATCCTTCATGAAACAGGACCAGGGTTTTTGTTATTCAAATGTATGATATCAAATGTGCACATACAGTATGCTAGTCAAATATTGGGGGTACTGTATGAAAAGTAACTCATTTGAACACTTTGAATTATGGGTAACTGAACTAAAGGTTGACCCTTTATTGCTATCATCCAGTTATTTATAGAGTAATTTTGCCCCAATTGTGAATCATTATAATCATTTGTGCACTTTATGTGTAATGAATCATCATGCTGGCAGGGATCCATTTGCATGCTTTATTAATAATAATTGCAGTAGTACAGGCAGGGTCAGACAGGAGCAAACAGATGTAACAGGGGCAGGCAGAATCGTAAACAGTAGACAGGCTGAAGGTCAGGATAGGCAGATATAACTCACAGAACAGTGTAACAGGCAGGAGACAGCATAGGGTCGATAACGGATAGCGACCAGGACCAGAGACAGACAGACAGACAGGGATTTGACTGGGATTTGTTTAGTGACTGTTCTCTATCAAATGCTCTTGAAGTCTGTTTTGAGAATAACCAGTTTGTCTTGTTTAAAAGCATCCCTAAAATTCATTCAGTGAACAAAACAGTATCGCTTGAGTGAGTTATCATTGTTTGGTGAACAGGTGAGGTTCAATCTCTGCTCAACTGTGAAATGAATGTGCCAGTGATTCTGTATCTGTTTGTCTGGTGTAAGAAAAGGTGATGTAAAATACTTTACCGCAGCCATTTCACGAGTTCGCCCTCGCCAATAAACAGCTCCTTGTTGGGATAGATGGTAAAGCATGGGAATGCAGGTTATGCGTATTTGGCGTGTTGTACCAGGAGTGGGCTCCGAGCTCGCCGGATCTATCCGAACCCGGAGCACTCTACCCTGCTCAGAGCAAGTGCTCCGGGCTCGGAACCGGCTCGAGCCCAGAACACACCCCCCAAATGCAAAATAGAGCTGGAAAACCGCCGAAGTACGCATACACCCCCCAAAAATGCCATGCTGTGCGTTACGGAGGTGCAACCTGAAATTTAGTAATAACGAAAGGATGAGGGCCCGTTAGGGCTATCGCTGCTGCGATACTGACCTCATGGCTAGTAGTGTCTGCTGCTACAGAGCACTTGTTGAAAGCTCGGGCCCCTGCGGGGGCGGTCGCTGCTGCGATACTGGCTTCATTGCTGGTGGTGCCTGCTGCTACAGAGCACTTGTTGGAAGCTCGGGCCCCTGCGGGGGCGGTCGCTGCTGCGATACTGGCTTCATTGCTGGTGGTGCCTGCTGCTACAGAGCACTTGTTGGAAGCTCGGGCCCCTGCGGGGGCGGTCGCTGCTGCGATACTGGCTTCATTGCTGTTGGTGCCTGCTGCTACAGAGCACTTGTTGGAAGCTCGGGCCCCTGCGGGGGCGGTCGCTGCTGCGATACTGGCTTCATTGCGGCTTCATTGCTGGTGGTGCCTGCTGCTACAGACCACTTGTTGGAGGCTCGGACCCCTACGGGGCCGGTTGCTGCTGCGATACTGTCTCCATGGCGAGTGGTGCAGTCTTCGAGACTTTGAGAACAACGTCGTGAGATGGAAGCGCTGGCTGCCTTGTTAACAAACTGTATTGTTATGCCGCCTTCAGCAAAGAAGACTGGCTCAGCCGAGCCCCAGATGTGAGAACCATCTCCTCCGAAGGCGTTCCCGGGTGACAAAGCTGGACAACTGGTAACTTGTGAATGCGAAACCTGCTTGAGTCGATTGGTCCGAAGGTGATGCGATCTTCAGGGAGTCATGCGTCAAAGTGGCTGAGGTTTGAACTAACATCCGAGACTATCAGATGATACGGGAAAGGAGTGTTTGCTGGGCTTCCCTGAGGAGCGACAGGTCTGTCCGGATGTAGCTTCTAAAAGCCTCAGATGACCATTGGCCTAGGGCTTGGATCTGCGGCTGGGATAGGCCCTTTTGGGCGGCTGTGGTAGCTGCGCCTATGCGGAAGGAGTGACCGGAAAAGTTGTCTGCTGGGATGCCAGATTGGAGCAGGACAGATTTGAGGTGCTTCTGAAACCAGAAGCGTGAGGCCGGGCGATTAGAGTCGTCGACAAAGAGGGGATCCGATAAGGCTGCTGACCGGGGTTGTCTGTAGCGAAGGTAGGCTAGGAGGGTTCGATACGGCTGAATCGGTGAATTGATGTTGAAAACGTAGACGAAATGGCCTCTCCTGGTCTGGTCAGTCTTACTTTGCTTAATCGAGTAAGAAATCGTCTCTCAATCCAGCACCTGGAGGTCATTCATGGTGGGGTGAACTGAAGGGTCGAATTTGGATGTGGTGGTGATCTCTGAGCATCGTAGAAAGCCAAAGAACGCCAATGTGAACATGGCGTCAAGTGTGCGGGCAACATGTGTAGAGTGATATCCCTTGCGGAGGGTGGAGATGCATTTGGTGAGAATCTCCAAGGTAATGGGCCTCCTAGCGTCCTGACGGGCGGGTTGGGATCTTCGTATGCCTTGGATAACCATTGATGTTTGGGAGCTTGCTATGGCCGGTGACGGGGAGTTGAAAATCTATTTATGGAAGAACTGGAGTCCGCTGAGGTAACCTCTGATGGAGCTGGCCTGAAGGTTTTTTGCAGTGTTGAGAAATGAGATGTATGAGGTAATTGTGAGGAGAGAAAATTCTGGGAAGGGAATGCTGAAAGCCTGGTGAAACGATCTGAAGCTTCTCCACGCTGTGAGGTATGATTGCAGGGTCCTGGGGGAAACTGCCTTAGTTATGGAATTGAGATTAGATTAGATTCAACTTTGAGAGAGGCATCGAGAAGCGTTTGCAGTGGGTGATTCACTGGAAGATCAACTCCGGATAAGGTTGTACAGGAATAGGCATGGGGTCCGCTTCGAGCGCCAGCAGCCTCGACTTCTGCCAAAATCTGCGCTCTGATGTTGCTGGAGACTGGTGGAGGTTCCATCACATGCGCGTGTGGAGGCGCTGGTATCGCAGCGGCTGTGGCCAATGAAAACGTGGGGCGTGCCTGTTGAAGAGAGAGAATGGCAGCCGTTTGCGCGTTGTGCGGCGACAAGCTCGTGCTAGCGTTGGCAGCGGCGCCGAAGATATGTGACCCAGGGACCAAGGCCTGTGACTCTAACGGAGGCAGCCTCACGCTAGAAATCAATTCCGGCGCCGCAGGTCAAGATCCAGGGGCGGGAAAAGCGAATCTAATGGCGGCCGCTTGTGCGTCTAATGGAGATAGGCTCGTGGTAGCGGTGGCAGCAGTGTCAAGGAATTGTGGTACGGAGACCAGCGCTTGTGTCCCCAGCGGAGGCAGCCTCGCACTGGGGAGCCAAGAGCCCGGGGCGGGCAAGGTGAATCTAATGTCGGGCGCTTGTGCGTGTAACGGAGACATGCTTGCGCTAGCGGCGGCGCCAAAGAATTGTGGTCAAGAGACCAGCGGTTGTATCCCCACCGGAGGCAGCCTCACGCCTGAGACGTATGGGTGAGCCAGGGCTCCTGAGAGTTGCCGGTCAGCCTGGACGGGGCGGTCATCTGCAGTCGCGGTGGTGTCCCACGCATTGAGCTGATATGCCGCGGGCTGCCGGAGGTGCTCGATCGGGATATCCGTGGCTTCTAGCATGACCTGAGCGCTTCCAAGACTTGCCGAAGGCTTGCTGCGTCGGCTCGAGTGAGGGAGGCCATGCCGAGCTGCGGCGGTAGATTGCCCGAGCCTGGAATGGACGGGTGATTGCTGCTGATGGAACATCGGGCTGATTTATATGCTTAGGTTCCCCAATTTTTTAAAAAAAATGGTGGAAGGGGGGGGGGGGAAAAGGGGAAAGATAGGGATTTGTTTGAGGGTTAAAGAAAGAGGAGAGATTATTTGGGGGTTTTTTGGGTGGAGGAAAGAAATTTGGTGTTTTTATTAAAGGGAGACCCCGAGCCGAGCCTGGCTTGTTATTGGCAGTCGATCGTGCCAACCTCATCGAGGGGATGTCAACCTGGGACGACACGTAGAGGGTGTAGAGCTCTAGTTTCAACATCCGCCTGCTGAATGGGACGTCCGCGTTGGCAAGGGCCAGACGAAGGCTCTGGATCGTCCACTTGCTGCATGCAGATATCTTGGGGAGCGCAGAGGCGTATGATGACTCCGGTGAATGAGGTGGCGATCGTGCCGGTGGGAGCGATGACGAACCCTTCCTTTTAGATGCATGCCGCTCAGAGCGGCGGGGATGGCGGCCCCGCGGCGAAGCTTGGGAATAGTCCGTATAATCCGACCCTGAGCTGGAAAGCTGGGGTGCGCATGATGGCACCGAAGGATCTGGAACGTTTGCTACTTTGGAGACCACGGGAGACTCTGACATAGTGGCGAAGCTTGACGATGCTTATCTGGCAAGATGCAACAGGTAAGATTGTTTGTCTATTTATGATAGAGCTTGCTGGAGATGGTTGGGTAGATATGGTGATTGCTGATGGTGAACCAGCCTAGATAATGGAGTAGAGATTGCGTGCTCGGCTGATAGGTGATTGCTGCTGATGGAACATCGGGCTGATTTATATGCTTAGGTTCCTCCCGAACTTTGTTAATAAAACATCATGTTGAAATCGAGGCAGCGGTGGGAAGTAAACCAGTCGGAATCAGATACAGGGTAGAATTGTTTGGGCTACCAAGGTGGGTTTAGTCAAAAAGGCTTCAAACAGACGAGAGAATATTTATAGCGGGCAGGACATTCTATGAAGTTGTACAGGTAAATGTAGATAAACTGTCTGGATTGCGTTTACATTAAACTGAGAATCAATGGAGAAACTGAGATCGATCTGGATCAGGACTCGCTGATCGGATAACATTCCAATCGGAACCGCGTTTACACTTGTCTTTTCAATGTTTATGTGGACAACATCCTGATAACGTTACAGTTCGAATTGATAACTCCTGGTTTTACTCCTGGTTGTATACTTATTATATCCCAATTTAAACGTCGGCACAAGAGAAGTACAGATAAAAGTATCAATAGTAATAATTTCCAGGTGCTTATCCACACTACGATATTCTGGCGCATATCTATGCCTACGTTATTCAGGAGCAAAATACAAAATATGCATATGCATTTCTCAGTTTTGCCATCCGCCACGCCATCGCCTGCAGTACATTAATCTCAACTTCGACAACTGACCGTGTCATCTAAAATTATACATCTGACGCTTCTATACTATAGAGAATGTGGCGCTGACGTCATGCAGTGTAAAATGCTGTTTGTCGCCGGCAGCAATAGGTGGTCGCCTATTTTTTACTAGTGATTTCAGATCAATGTTGTTCCTATTGACTTGATTTAATCTTATTTTCCACCGCGTCTAATTCTGTTCACACCCCTGTTCGCAAAAGCAGGGCGAGAACCATAGTAGCTCTATAGGATTTCAGTATACAAAAATAGTATGTACACGCCAGTTCTCCTCTCAGTTAGCTAAGCTATAACCCAAAAGTTTGCTGTTATCACACCCCACATTCACTCGCTTCAGCGATCTGACAATACAGACCGCTACTCTTCTCCATTTACATGACATCCCTTGGCTCGGTCATTCAGAAGCATGGCTTCTCCTATCACTGCTATGCGGATGACACACAACTCCAGAAACTTGGGGGTGTTAATTGATGATCAGCTTAACCTCACAAGTCATGTTGCCAGCACTACCCGGTCCTGTAGATTCATCCTCTACAACATTAGGAAAATTAGACCTTTCCTATAAGAGCACTCTAGGCAACTCCTAGTCCAGGCTCTTGTCTTGTCCAAACTGGATTTCCAGCTTGCACAATCAAACCTCTCCAGATGATCCAGAATGCGGCGGCAAGAGTGGTCTTCAATGAACCGAAGAGAGCGCATGTAACTCCGCTCTTCATTAGGTTACACTGGCTCCCTGTTGCTGCCCGCATAAAGTTCAAAGCTATGCTCCTGGCATACAAGACCACCGCCGGGTCTGCACCATCATATATTCACTCCCTAATGCAGACTTATGTTTCTGCCAGATCACTGCGGTCTGCAAATGAACAACGACTAGTGGTACCATCCCAAAAAGGAAAAAAGTCACTCTCGTGTACCTTCTTTGGATCTGTTCCACATTGGTGGAATGATCTGCCTGCCGCTACAAGATCAGCAGACTTTGTTGCCATCTTTAAAAAACGCCTGAAAACCTATCTCTTCCGTCAACATGTAGCTGATTGATTCTAACCTCTAATTCTTTTCTGTCTCTTATATAAAAAAAATATAAAAAAAAAAAATCCATTTTGATCAACATGACATAAGCAATTGATAATGTAGGAAACTGCACAGAATTGTGTCATAATCATTTGCATGGATGTACCAAAGCATTTGCAACTTGTTCAAAGAAATGAGAAAATGCTTTCTTTGATGTGCACAAGTGACACAATGATGTGAGGTTTGAACAAGACGTTTTGAGAATTTCAATTCTGATCTGAGAAATGTACCAAATTGACTTAGAAAAACTGTATTTAAAGTGGGTGGGGGTACTTTTGGGGCAGTTTTGTTTCACCTAAGTTTGCCATTTCCACCCCTCTCAAACTAATGCATGGATGCATATAGCCAGTTACCATTTGTTTGATACATGCAAAGAAGCAACACTGTGTGTCTCAAGAAGCATTTATTCATGATTACGTTGACATGCTAAAATTTCAAGGCCACACACACTCTACACATTACACATGACATGACACATGATAGCTGCAAATAAACCTCCGTTTTACTAAAGACTCTTTATCGATATACGGCCTCATTCCTCAATGGGGTTAAGGAACGGAGAGAGTGTGAAGGGAACTCCATCAGCATCCTGTTGTGGGCCGCAAACCATTGCCTGATGATGTTGGAGCGATGGAAACTGACATTGTCCCAAACTAACACGTACTTTGGCAGGTCATCTCCAATCGGACCCCTCTCTTGTTCAGGGATGAGATCCCTGTAGAGAGTGTCTAAAAAGGTGACAAGGCGTTCTGTATTGTATGGCCCAATAATGGAATGTGAGGCTTGAACAGGTAGTTTTGAGAATTTCAATTCTGATCTGAGAAATGTACCAAATTGGCTTAGAAAAACGGTATTAAAAGTGGGTTGAGGTACCTTTTGGGGCAGTTTTGTTTCACCTAAGTGTCCCATTTCCACCCCTCTCAAACTGATGCATGGATGCATGTAGCCAGAAACCATTTGTTTGATGCATGCAAAGATGCAACAATGTGTGTCTCAAGAAGCATTTATTCATGAATAAGTAGACATGCTAAAATGTCAAGGCCAGAAACACATACTACACATTACAAATGACATGACACATGATAGCTGCAAATAAACCTCCGTTTTATAAATACGGTAAAACAATAACTTCAATTACTAAAGACTCCTTTCTCGATATACTGCCTGATTCCTCAATGGGGTTAAGGAATGGAGAGTAGGGTGAGAGGAAACTCCATCAGCATCCTGTTGTGGGCCGCAAACCATTGCCTGCTGATGTTGGAGCAATGGAAATTGACATTGTCCCAAACTAACACGTACTTTGTCAGGTCATCTCCAATATGCCCCCTCTCTTGTAAAGGGATGAGATCCCTGTAGAGAGTGTCTAAAAAGGTGACAAGACGTTCTGTATTGTATGGCCCAATAATGGAATGTGAGGCTTCAACGGGTAGTTTTGAGAATCTCAATTCTGATCTGAGAAATGTACCAAATCGACTTAGAAAAACTGTTTAAAGTGGGTTGATGTAATTTTGGGGCAGTTTTGTTTCACCTAAGTGTCCCATTTCCACCCCTCTCAAACTAATGCATGGATGCATATAGCCAGAAACCATTTGTTTGATGCATGCAAAGAAGCAACACCGTGTGTCTCAAGAAGCATTTATTCATGATTACGTAGACATGCTAAAATGTCAAGGCCACACACACACTACACATTAACACATGATAGCAGCAAATAAACCTCCGTTTTACTAAAGACTCCTTTCTCGATATACGGCCTACTTTACCTCTAGTAAAAGATAATTTTGGTGTACTAATACTTATACTGATAGTAAAATCAGCATTCTAAATAGTGACATGGGGCTGGGCAGTCACCTGTCAATGGCACCAACTCCCCGTTACCCCTTGTTACCACTTTTACTAACGTAGAAACCACAAGGCAAAAGGGGGGGTTGGGTGGGGCCATTTGCATACTGTTTATTCTAAATATATGTTTTCGAAAATATATTTTTTATGTTCCAAATCTTAGTTAGTTAAAATGAGTATCCTCAAAATACCCGGATGGCCTACTGTTTCCATTGAAAATTTGAAGCTTGGATCCATGGACACTTGGACATGATGTTGTATTAACAAGGGTTGGATACAGATAACTAACTCGGCTGGCTTCCGATTACCAATTACTGCAATCAGATAACACAGCTCTTTTAGCAATCACGCAATCATCCTATAAGCCCTATAAATAGTCAAGCTGTCTTACCTCCATTTGCCTGAATGTTTTGCAACATTGTTGCTCATAGACACACAAGCAAACACTGCAGCTTATTTGCTTTACATGGTTGGTTTTTGCTTTTCGATAAACTATTCCTAAATGAGAACTAAAGTCTTAGAAGGATTTCATCAGCACAGGGCAAACATAAGGTATTCAAGGGATCCTACGGAGGTTAAAGGCACTGCAGCCACGCAGTATGCCCGCAGGTCCGATACGTAAATGCAACATTTCCACATGTGTCTTCCCTGCACATTCGGGAAGTGATTCCGTATACCCGCTTGGTTAAGTTTGCACTCGTAACCTCGTTCGTTCCCAGTTGCAATTGCTGCCGGCACGTTAGCTCACTGCTACTGGTACACGAGTGTTCAGACGCCAGTATCTGTAAACACACGCTAGTCATGTTCGCAAGATCGCCGTATTTCATTCTGTCATTCCATGCAGTCGCTCTAATCAACCCAAATTCCATGCCTCATCACCAATACTTTACTATTTATCATTATAAACTGAGATTTTCTTGTGGCATTTGCCCTTGCCCAAGGAGCCAACCTAAGCATGAGGCTTCCTCCATTAAACATATCGGGCCGTGGTCCCCAGCTTCGCTTCCCTCCTATGGCCTATCCTCCCTCCCTCAAGTCCTCGCCCTGGTTGTTGGCGTTTGTGTGAGGATGCCTCTGTTAGCCGCTCCAGCAGCCGCCTTTCCCTCTCTCTGACAAAGGGCCGCCCTCTGTTTTCATTGGCTTCAGCAGCTCTCATGCCGGTGCCCATCAACGTCCAGGTTCTGGAACCACCCCGTCTCCAGCAACATAAGGATGCAGATGCCCACACAGATCTAGACATATAGCCCACGCTCTGCCGCAACAGACACCAGTCTATGTCTTCCACAGCAGACGCCAGCCTACGCTCTGTTACAGCAGACACTGCCTTGTCCCAAACCCTCGCCCAGTCCCATGCCCATGCTCTGCTGCAGCAGACATCAGATCTTTTCACGGCTGCAGCAGACACAAAGCCAGTAACGTGCAGCGACCCAGGTGCCTTAATCTTACACCGCTCTGCCACAGTAGTGCCACTCCCCAGGAGCCCTATCTCTACTCCGCACTACCGTAGTAGTGCCCACTAAAGTTGTTAATTGTACCTAAACATGTTTTCTTGTACTGACCTTTGTATCCGTGGATGTTATTCTGTGAATGTTATTCTTATCTTACCTACCCGTAGATGTTACCTGTTTTATTCTACACCTGTTGTTTCACCCCATTAAAAGTCCTGTTACCTGCAATTCCTGTGTGGCATCGTCCATCAATCTGGTGTTTCAGATTTATTAAAATGCCTTCGATAAAAACTGCTGGTGTGCATCTTGAAACAAAACAACGGCATTGACATTTTTTTAAATATCACAAGCGTTGGGCTTGTGATCAGAAGGTTGCCGGTTTGAATCTCAGTGCCAGCAGGTCATGACTGAAGTGCCCTTGAGCAAGGCACCTTACCCCTGATTGCTCTGCAGTAATGTGCCACTGTAAAAAACAAAACCTATTTTTAAGTCGCTTTGGATAAAAGCGTCTGCCAAATGAATAAATGTTAATGGGGTTAACAGGATCTTCAATAAACAAAACAAACACCCACGATGGGGAAAAAACACAAACCAAAACTGAAAACAAACACTTTCCAAAATAAACAAACTTCTGACTTGACACCATAAACAAGTATACTTAGAGCAGCGAACCAGCACAAGACAATAGACAAGATGGCATTAAATAGGGAGACTAACGAAAGAGATAACAATGGGCAGGTGTGGGTAATGACACACATACAAAAATGAGGAAAGCAATACTAGGAAAGAGAGGGGCGGGGCCAATGACAAGACTGGAGAGAACGCATATTAAGTCCTGATCGACAATACGTCTCTCTCCACATAAAACACGTGGGTCTGTCATGATTCTGCCCCTAGACCAGAAAATCAAAACAAAAACAAAGAAAAAGATCAGAGGAAAACTACGAGGAGAACAGAACTTGTAGTGAGCGACAGTCATAAGTCCACTAGTAAAGCAACCAAAGGAAACATTCGTAGAGGAAAGCTATGAAGTTGACATGCTGAAACCACCGTCAATAGACATCGAAGGAGAGGATCCGGAATTGATGCACCACAGGCTGCTACAAACCAGCTCTTGAATCAGCTAAAGTCAGCTGTGGCCTAATGGTTAGAGCGTTAGGCTTGTGATCAGAAGGTTGCTGGTTCTAATACCTCGTTCACGCTGTCACATTAGCACAGTTATTGCTCATTTGTAACAATCTTAATGTTGTGTTTTTGTGAACATACACTCTTAAAATAAAGGTGCTTAAAAGTTGCTTGACAGTGATGCCACAAAGAAACATTCAGTCAAAGGTTCTTTAAAGAATCTCTTATCTTTTTATAATCTGAAGAAACGTTTTGCCGGAAAGAAGCTTTTGTAATTCAGAAAGGTTCTTCGGACGTTAAAGGTTTTTTATGGAACCATGTAGACAAAAATGTTATTCGGTTAGGCACCTTTATTTTTTAGAGTGTGTTGCATATGTTTGAAGGATTATTTTTATTTTTAACAACTAATTTATACAATGACATTGGTCTTTCACTAAAGAGTAAAGGATGCGTTAATTGGTTTCTTAGCTCGTTTCAACAGAAATGTTATAAAATGCTTGTACAAACAGTAGGCTACCGGAGAACTAACAAAGTTTCCCCCGAATGTTATCACACTTTATTTGCTTCATTAAAAAATGTAAACGTCAGAGTAAGCAAACATGTAATTTATCATAAGTGTAGAGTCAATATATAGAACATACAGGCGTATATAACACTTCATTTTACACAGTTTACACGTCATGAAGAAAAGGTATAAAAGTGGCATACTGCATACAGCTTCACACAAACCTCATTAAAGTTCTGCAAGCAAGAATCAAAAGAGCGGTGAGTTCAAACCACTGACCTACTGAAGATTTCATTTTAAATATTAACTAATAAATAGTCTGAATTTGAGTGCAGATGTGTGACTTTTCCATCGCTGTTTTGTATTTTATTTTTTTCAGATTTATCATGGCAGTGATGAGAGGTCTTGTGCTTCTTTTCTTGATCTTTTCGGGGGAGAATGCAGCAGGTAACCAACACATTTATTTATTCATTCAATTACAAAGTGTCAAAAACTGACAGACTGTTCTGCGTTCTTAATGTGATAAAAGGAAACTTGTGACATGAATCAATATTGTCACGATTAGAAGAGATTTTACAGTCTAAAGCATCAATTACTGAAGGTAAAAAAGATAATAAAACCTTACTTTACTGTCAGTGTTACAGCGAGAAATCTCTTATATTTCATGTACTGTATAGCTGAAGATTGTCCATTTGGATGGACACCTTTTGGAGTGGAATGCTTCAAGTTCTTTCCCCAGACAGTTGACTGGGTCAAAGCAGAGGTACTTTTATCTCGACCTTTTTCTAGAAAAATAATTTTCTTTATCGAAGATAAAATGGTTTGGTTTTGGAATGACTCAAAAAATCTCTCTTTAGAAAACTTGTCAAAGCTTTGATGCAAATCTCGCGTCCGTGCGCAGTAAAGCACTAAATGAGTTTCTCCTAAGTCTGGTACCTGTTAACACACGTGTTTGGATTGGAGGTCATGATGGTGAAATGGTAAATATTTCTGCTTTAATAAATAAACATACAAACAGTTTCCAGTTACGACCAAGTTCAACCAGGGGTTCCCAAAGTGGGGTCGCAAGGTCGCGAGGGCAGGCTTTAAGTTTAAGATATTCCTATTTGTCGAAATGAAAAGTTGATAAATATCAACCAAAGACAGCACAGGGAGGACAGCGGAAGAGGGCGGCGAAGTGCCGCAGTCAGATGGGCCATCATCCTTAGGTACGAAAAGAGGCACATCCATCAGCACTCGAATCAGTTTGATGAAATTCGACCATCTGTAGTAATAGTTCATAGTTTATGTATAACAACAAGTAAAGTATTGAGTAAATAACTATAAAATAATATTATGTTAGTTGTTGCTCTTTTGTGCTATGCACGTTTGTGTGGTGCATGTATGCATTTGTGCGCAATTAGTGGGGGTCTCGAGTCACTGGCGCTGGTATTTTGGGGGTCGCGGGCTGAAATGTTTTGGAGGCCCTGGTTTAGACTGAAATGTATGATATTAATTAAAAAGAAAACGTCTCTGGGGTCGTTCATTTCTTAATATGTTCTAATATGTTTACTTATTTAAGTTTTAATGTTCTTTAGGAAAACCAATGGCTGTGGACTGATGGATCTCCATTTGACTACTCAAACTGGTGCAAAACAGAACCTAACAATCGTGGTGGTTCTGAGAACTGTCTGGAGATAAACTGGACCGGTAAGAATTGTATTTTTGTTTTGTGAATCCTGTTAATCTAGACAATTTACAGTGCTTTAATAATAAAGTAGCTAGTTTTGTTGACACGCATTTTTAATAATACATATTATTTATATGTTATATACTATTATAATGTTGTTGATTCATTTATGGGTTTACCTTTCATTATTCCAACAACCATATTTATTTAAAGTAAATGTAATTTTCATTTTATTCCACAGATAACCGTTGCTGGAATGATGAATCCTGTACTACCACAATGGGCTACCTTTGTGCTCAAAACCGCTGATGAGAATTCTGCATACAGTACTCCTTTAAAATTGTACCATCACATCATCTCTAAACTTCCATAACTTGAAATATGTCTCAAAGCAATAAAAGCATTTCAAAAGCAAATATTCTGACTTGGGGAATCAAACTTTTTCTTGTGTAAAAAAATGAAGTTATCAATAAATCTTAACATTCAATAGTATGGGTAACATTTAAAGTCTAATTCACACTGATCAATCAATCAAACAACAGCGGCCAAGCAGCAGTTCAGCCAATGCAACTAACATGCAATAATATTTATGTTTATAGCAAAGAAAGCCTGAGATTTGACTGCGTGTATGATGGATTTAATTACCAGGAGAATTCAATAGACAAGTAATAAATAGATTTTCTTTGGTCAAATGTGTATTGAACATTATTAAATTGGTTGTTTAGCAAATGGTTCCTTAAGTAGATAAATACAGTATGTTGTTCCAGCAATGTCCAAATACCAGTATTTCTTTGTTTTCTAGAAATGTCAAATCTGGTCATTTGCATATGGCACCGTGCACAAGAAAGTACTGGAACCTTTTTTCCCACTTCAAGCACTGCTCAGACTTTTATGTTATGTCACTCACAACCAAGGGGCAGTCATCAGAAGTGCAGCATTTGTTTTTCTTGTTATCATCTGTTTATCTCTAAGGCTGGCTTTCAGCATAAATTCACTGCTATAGTACTAAGTGTGTCTACTCTAAAGTGTCAATGCCAAGCTCTGGCTGCTTTCAACTTATAGAAAAAAAGAAAGGGAAGTATCAGGGAAGAAGTGTTTATTACAGACGAGAGATGGCACTGTCACCCTGTCCGAGTCCACACGAGTTTCCCTTTACATGTGCTTGGATTGGGTACTGTACCTGTGACAATGTAGGCAGTTGCAGAACCGCCATCGAAGGTACGTTTGCTCAGTAAGAATCACACCCAAAGATGTTACGTTGGTCAGCGTAGATGCTGCGTAACAGTTGAGCACGAAGGGTTAGAAATCTAAGGAAGAAATGTTATGTTAGATGGTTAGTAATGATGTTTAACTGTTGGGAAGAAATTACATTAACAGGGGAAATGTACTATTCTTAAGAGGCGTTTACACAATAACTGTCACTATAAAAACTATGCATATAGCGCTATGTCAAGATCGCATCAGCTGATCCACATCTAGCCTAGCTATAGAAATATGAAGCTACCACAGCTTCCTTTTAATTTCCTTCAGCTATCAGCAACTTATTGTGTTGCTCACAAGCAAATTACCCTCCTCCATCCCCAACTCCACTTCATGTTAACAATATGGACTGGATATTCATCCTTTTAAGTCTCATTTACATTTGATTAATAAGAATAAAATACATCAGTTTGTTCTGTTTATTCTAAGGGGGTTATTACTGCTCTCCCAGAACAGAATCAAACCACTAATCTAAACTGTATGCTAATTGTCAATCATTTTTGGCGATAGTGATAATGACAGAAAAAAAGTTTCAGGAAACTCTGAATGTTGTTTGGCTTTTACTTATTGTGAAATGGGTTTTATGTCAGAATTAAAGATGGCAGCGGTCGGTAAGCTTTGTGTGCAGAAGAATACTTATTGATATAACGTGTAGGGCTGCATTTCAATTTTGGCTTCCAACAATTATGAACACAAAATAATCAAGGTAATTGTGTTGCATACCATTTTCCAAGGATCGTCTCATTTCTTTTCATTATGAGGATACATACATTTTAAAAAGACAATGTCAGAACATGATCAAATTGTAAAAAAATGTGTTGGACGTATGAAGCGCACTATGTTCGCGAAGTTCAGCTGTGTTGTTTGTTAGCTGCATTTGGGTGATGAATGTTATATAAACGGTGAATATTACTGGATTTGGAGATCGTTTGAAACTGATACATGGAGCGGCGGTCCCAACGCTAAAAGACTCTAGACAAGAACCGCACACTGTAAGTGAAACTGATGTCTGTGTTTTCGTGGCAATGTGTGACCACGTGCCCCCTCCCCCCACACGTCACATGGTTTTAGAAATAATTGTACAGCTGTATCTGTCTTTTATAAAAGATATAAAATGACTTGTGTAACAGCAGCGCTATGTTTTAGGATTACTGAACTGTGCAACAATAAATAGAAATTCAATAAATAAACTATAAACAATTTGCATACATAAATGGACATACATATGAACAAACAAACATAAGTACAAACAAAAGAACCGTAGTCTCTAAACAAAATACAAAAAAATGTACATGGAAATGCAATATGCATTTTAATAAATCATATATCAAATTAATATTAATAGCATAAAATAAATGTTTTTGACTTGCTTAAAGAAGTAATGATGCTCATGAGAAACTGAGAGTCTAAAATAGCATGTAGTACAGGCTACAGTGTGGTCAGAGCAAACTTGACTTCCTCTGTTTGGTTTGAGTAAAGTATAAAAATAAGAAGCAGAGCTCATTTGTGTCTTAATAAAGAGAACATGAGAATCACACAGCTTCAAATCTGTGAGTATAGTGATTTAAAATAGCTGAAAGTATGCCAGCTTCTACTTTTCTCTGTTTTTTGTTAACAGTAGATTTAATGGTGAAATGATTATTTTTTTTTCCATAGATCTCTTCATATGGTGTCAAGCTGGAGAGACTTTAGATCCACTGTCAGATTTGGGATAAAATGTGACTATAAACTGTGATCTGGATGAAGGAGACATTTATTGGTTATTACTGAAAGTACCAGATCCTCCTGTGATGATATTACGCACTTTACCATCTGAATTTCTATTCTTCAACACAACATTCAGACGCAAATATTCAGTACAATCTAAAAACCATCTGTTTATAAATAACATCACTGTTAATGAATTAAGAGTTTATTACTGTATGAAGACAGATACACCTCCTAAATTCAGCAGTGGCATCAGACTACAGATAAATGGTAAGTGCTCATGTTGGAATCAAGTCTATTTATATTCAGTCTGATAGATGATAATAGCTACATGATTGCAAATTGTAAAGTTTCTCATTATTTGTAGAGCCAACAGAAAGTCCTGAAGAGATCAGGAATAAACATCAGAATCATACAGAAGTAAAACATATACAGCAGAAACAGACGCTGTGGCAGACTCTTACACTTATATTGGGTCTTCTCAATGGTGTTTTGTTCATTGTGGTCATAGGTGAGTTATTGTTCTTCAACTCTGGCTCTAAATATTAACATTTTGTTTAAGGTCGTTGTTTAAGAATCAGATTGTATTGTGTTGCTCTGAAGGACTATTAAAGGCTTTTATTGATGGGAATAAAACATTTGAAGAATGTCCCATAGAACTTCACAACACTGATCTACAGCAGGTGACCTACAGATGCTTTTCTAATCCCAAACCAGTTAAAGGTATAAATATCTCAAATCATACAATTTAAGTTGTAATACAGTACAGTATCTTTGGATTATTAAGGTACATTTAGAATAAAACTACTGCCCTCATCATGCTTATACATGTAATCATTTGCTCTTTCAGTGTGCAGAAGTGAAATGTTCAAAGCTGCATAAAGTCCAACAGCAACTGTGCTGTTTCAAAGCTGCCAACATAATCTGAACAACTAACCCGACATACAGTATACAGGTCCGTAGCCAGCCTATTGAAAGGGGAGGTTATACTTTCCAAAAAGTGGACCTTTTGCAGTTTTCTCTTCCTTTTGTATTTAATTATGAGGTTCAAATACTTCATTTCGGTGACCTTTTTTTTGCACTAATTTGTGCTTGTCTGCTGGTATCTTAAGGCACATTTTTTTATGCACAAATATATATGCCAAATATGTATTGCATAGTTGTCAAATTGCTTCCTCATGTAACACTTTTGTCAGTTGTGACCGGCGAAGTAACAACACGTACACGAGAGTGCCATAAAGCACCCCGTAGGGCAACCTTTATTGAATGTCTCAGTGGAGACGAGAGGAAAAAGGAGGTAGGCGCCAACTTCCAGTGGCGACAGGTAGGGGTGACTTGTCTCACTCGCTGTAGCCGCTTCCGAAGTGCCGTGAGACGTCCTGGTCGTGCACTTCCGGTTTCGTGCGAGAGCGGTCCTACCGGCCGCGTACTTCCGGGTTTGCGCGGGAGCGATCCTGCCGGTCGTTACTCGTCTGTCCCTGTTGACACAAGAGAGTGTAGCTTAGTACCTTCATGTCTGGGGAGACGCTGCTCACCTTCTGTCTTGTCACAGCGGCTTTTATAGCCCTGATTGCGCCAGGGGTGACTCGTCACACAGTCCATACACAGTTCATAAGTTTAAAGAGCACACTAACAACAGAATAGATTTAATGAACTTTACTGATATATTTATAATAATTGTTCTCATCATAATTTCTTGACTCGCTGTCAATGCCTCTTTGCTTGCTGTATTTGTCTTGACACTTATAGATTTAGTACACTGGTGCAATTTGGAGAATATGTTCACAGCTTCATCCTGGTTGACTGCCATGTCCCACTATGTATGGCTAATTATATTGTAGACTATTGAGTGGACAATAATCACATGAAAAAAACGACTTAAATTCTGGACCTTTGGCAGTGAGGGGGGTTCGTTCGAACCACCCGAACCCCCCCCTGCCTACGGGCTTGGTATATCTCACAGTGTACAGAAATATATATGATGAATGATATTACCTTACCAATTTAGTGATATTAACTGTGATGTTTGTTATATTATGTTTTTATTCTTGTAAATTATTTTGATAGCACATGATAGTCTTGTGATGTTGGCAGTTTATTTTAACATCCACTTTTTATTTAAATTAGTAGAAAGCTATCAATTGTGAATTTCTATGATTACATACTTTTGTCAATAACCATATAGATTTAATTGGTCGAACTGTAATAAAACAAGTTTTTACCAAACTGTGTCTCGCTTGAGCAAAAGGAAAGATAAATGATTATAGCTCAGTAATGTCAGTCATCATTGAAAGTGTCTGTTTTAGTCAATAATCATGACAACGAAAAATGTGTGACTAATGCTTATCCACTGTGGTTTTGGAATAAAAAGAGATAAAGTGTGAAGTTTTGCATTTCTGTATTTTATAATTTTTATTGGTAGGTACATTTTCTTGTTAAACTAAACTGGTTTGCCGTTAAGTGATGAAAAAAGAGTTTTGCCAAACCAAATAAAATTTAATGTCAGTATATATTATATTAGAGGGAAAGGAAGGGTTGTGTCAGTGTTGTTTCACTCAACTAAAGTATTTTACCAAAACCAGAAATGTGTTCCAATGTTCACTCTGCAACCAATGACTAACAGACTCTCAATCTTCACAACCTGTGGTTTAATCTTGAAACGCATGCAATGTTTTTCTCAGACCTCTTCAATATTTATCACACAATAAGTCTTCTTCCAAACCTTAAATGGAAACTGTAGCACTTTGCTGCATTAAAATATATCCTTCATCAGATAATGTTTAGTGCTAGATATTCATATTCAATAACTAACTTACCATATTTTACTTTAAATCTAGTTTTGTTTGCTTGCTTGCTTTTTGATAATGACTAGAAAAAAACTGGGCCGCGATTGTTCCTAAAAAGTTAACTTTAAGGAGTAAGTAACATTAGATCACGGGAACTACATTTCATGAAGTGTGTTATGTTGCCATGTTTGAAAGTAAGCAGTCTGCCAAGTTGTAAGTCCGAAGATAAATTAATAATATAGTTATTGGCCTGTAAAATGGTAGTCGACTCCAAATCATGCAAACGAGACGTGACCTAGTCCGAGTCTCTAACCGCCGTGTATCTTTGTCACTAGAAATAGTCCCCACCTACGCTTTGCTGACTGCCGTGAAACTTCACTCTCCTCCCCCAAACACTGTTGTTCGTTCGTGATGCGTGTGCATCATGTCTAGCACCTGTTTTCTAAGTATAACCCCAGGATTTTACTGTGCGCGCGTCATTCCACCGAAGATTACTCCTATAATCTTGGCACGTTCACTTCAGGATATGTAAAGCAACTATCCTTGAAAGAGGGGAAAATACCAACTTTATTTGGAGCTGTCACAAATCACAACCTGAAAGTGTGTCTATTTTCTTTGTCTTACCTTAAATAAATATTTGCTTACCTTATGTCTGTGTTTAGCTAATGCATATTACACTAACATTAACATGTACAGTTATTTCTGGGGTAGTACAGTTTGTTTATCTAGCTAGAACTCGGCTAATTTATAATAATAATTAATTCATTTAAAGTATTTATTTTAAGAACTAGATGGAGTACTATCTGTATTGTAATAACATCTGAAGATACAAACACCGTACACTGTATGCTGTGACATCTAGACCAAGTTTAATACTATTATCAGAGAAGTGTAAATGTCCTTTTTGCACCTACAGTATATAGATATATAGGGGTGAAACTAAAATGCTATATGTAATATAACACACAGTAAAGGCGAAATAATATTGTTACTAAAGTAATAACAGTATTTTAAATAAAAACAATATTTATTTCAATGATGAGCAAAAGCACAGCATGCATGTTGTCACACTGGAAGTTTTGATAACAAGTTTTGTCAGACTCGGCCTCAAACTGATAACAATACACTGTATATGATATCCAACCACCGGTCAGTCGTAATCCAGTAATGATGATCAACGTGTTTGACCAATCACTGCTGACTCCCGTAATGATAATAGGCCTTCCATTTGCCGCAAAAGCTGAACGTGTTTGACCAATTATAACAGACTACACCATCTGACCAATCACATGACACTAGGCTCGCGGATAGGAGGGTATTAGACGGATGAATCTCGGAACGAATCATTTGAAAGTCAGTCTAGAAGTATGGTAGGAATAACGACCTATTTTTACGACATAATAGTGATTTTTATGCCTTGCATGTACATAAACTTGTTGTCGGACACGCTATAAACCAAAGTAGGGCCTTAAAAATCCAATGTTACGTACTCTTTAATGCAAGAAACCTGGCCAAACTGTACACGTTCACTCAATGGATGGATGAACTGACAGGATTTCCTCCAGTTAAGTGGTTTGACATCTACACTTACCAAACAGAGAAACCAAGCATCTATAGTAAAGATAAACTAAGAGCGTATACTAGATGCCTACATGTACAAACTGTCAGAAATGCGAAAGGACTCGCTTTGTTTTATCGCCAGAGAATGCTGTGACGGATGTGTGACGTTGGCGCCAAAGGGGTCTATAGAGGTTTCATCATCATTGAGCTGTGTGCCTCTATAGATAACATGTTATGATCTGTCAGGCCCCACAGGAGCTGATCCTTCACAAACACGAGAAATGTGAATAGTATCTTCCAGGAAGATTTTTATGTGTTCCTGTAACTTTACTGGAAACATATGGTGGTAGCACCACTAAGGTCAAGGGTTCATCAAATGTGACCCTGACAGTGCAAGTGGTTTAGGCTGTATAACCCTTTTAATTTGTTTAGTTAGATCTGTTTGTTTCTATATTTATTAGTAAGGAGAACTTGTGCCGCATGCAAAACATTATTTTTGCATTCTTTTCCATTAGGACATACAGTATGTGTTTTTGTTTTTACTTTCACTCTCTTCATATCTCTAGGTAGTGTAGCCCAATGTCTTTCCACTTTTTAACCAATCCCTGACAAGTACTCTGACACCATCCAATCACATGTGGATTATATTGTTTACCTGCTCTTGCCAACTGGTGAAGTTTTGTATAGGGATGGGAATATGTGAGAGGCTCATTCTGGTAGAAGGTTACTAAGGACACTGGAGATAAAATGTAAGTGAGTATAAATAATATATTTGAGAGTAACAAGATGTTCTGCTCCTTCATCCCTGATATTTGTGACCAGCAGTGTGAAACACTTTTGTTAAAGGTATGTTGAATTTATGGTATTATGAGCGATTCATTTAAAAAACATGATTTTCTTTTAAACTTACTGCAAGGCTATTCACTTGGTTACAGTTAAAACATACTTAGCCGGGAAGTTAAACAGTGTTTACATTAAAGACATTAATGAAAATGATTAATTTGTCTTTATCATAATCAATCAGTCTATAAAACCATATTAGCCAGTCGTGTCATATGTTCTTGAAGTCTGTTTTGGGAATGTCTTCAAACCAGACAAACTGGCCACATTCTAAACATTAAAGACATTCAGTGTACAAACCAGTGTTGCCTGAGTTACCATTGTTTATCATGATCTGCGACGCGTCATACATTTGACAGGTGAAATGAACTAGATTTTAAAGTGAGACTTTTTGTCTTTTCACTGTGTAAGGAATATTGACATGTCATATTGAACATAATATTTTAGATTAGATTATTTATGGCACATAATGTACTCCATTATTTTGGTGAAATTGCTTACTTTCTAGAAATCACAAATGTCACGCAATAATATAAAGACACTTTATTTCAATGATTTATAGAAATAGTTCATAATGTTTGGGGAAAAGACATGTTTAACTTTTTTTTGTACTCCACAATTTACAATACCGTTTATACTTCAAAAACCTAGTCACCTGACCAACCTTACGTACAACGGAACTACGTAAAACGTGACGTTTAACACGGACGTGAAAGCATTGTGATCAGACGCTTCACAAAGCAGTACTTTAGAGTAAAACATTTTTTGTTTTGTTTTAGTTTTCATTTATTAATTTAAAAACATATTTCATTGAGAAACCATGATCATCAGGTATGTTTAATTCAATCGGACTGAAATGCTTTGTACACGTGTCTTGTTTGCGACACGTGTATTAGCATTGAAAGCTAATTTAGTTGTTTGTCAATATTCATTTTATCAACTTTTAAGAAACTGGAAATAGGTAAACTTGAATTAACATGAAGTTGATAATAAGGCTGGTCGCTCTGTTGTTGTTGTTGCGCTGTTATTTATTTGTTTTTGATTGACGTTAGCTGGTTAGCAGGCCTGTGCTTCTATAACAATTGTAGGATGGATGTATGCTACATTTGGTCCAGTGTGTTTTGGTCCTATTTAACAGTTTGATATTATTTTAAGTAGTATCATGGCAGTGCTGTGTTTTTATCTTAATGTAAACTGTGCGCTTAAAACAAATGTATTATTAGCTACACTTTTAATTACAAAACTTATCAAACTTTATCCTTCAAATGTTTAATGTACTGTATTTTCCACAAAATTACACTTTCCATAAAGGAAGATTTGAAACCAACATATTAGTGTCTGGGTGCATGTGCAGTTAGTGAGGGAACCGAAGCCATGACATTGGTGTTGAGAGCATCATGCTATTCTATATGAACTTACAATAACTAGTTTTTTTTTCAGTTTCAGAAGTTGCTGCGTCATTTGGGCATGGCTCACATACCTCTGTGCTGCTTCTACGCGTGAGCACATACTTAAATTAAAATGAAATGTAAAAGGTGAATTATAACTGTGTGCAAACAGATTGTGAACTTGTGAAGTCTCTCTCATTTCAGGGTATCCAACGATCCAAGTTGAGGCTGTTATTGGAGGTTCGGTTGTCCTGCCATGTGCTTTAAGTAAAAATGAGCACAACCTTCAAGACATTAATGTATTTTGGAGACACAACGGCAATCTGAAAGTGTATGACATCACCGGGGGAAAATGGTCAGAACAGCATCAGGACCCCTTCTACAAAAACAGAATTGAAGCCTTCCCTGAGGAGTTTGTGAAAAGAAACTTCTCCATCAAACTCCACAATCTCACACACAGTGATGCTGGAAAGTACCAGTGCTACATCAACCATTCATTTGAAATTGTGACCATACAGCTGGTCATCAACGGTGTGTAAAACTGACTAACATGACATTTATATGAAGTTTTCTTGTTGTTTATAGAACTATTTCCAGTCTACATGTATATACATTACAGAAAGGTTTTGCATTTAAAAAGTGGCAGTAATCATTTGTATTAACTATTTTGTTGCAGAACCAACAGGAGCAAAAGAAAATCCACAAGCACCTGAAGTCGGAAACCATGCAAGAGAAACAAAGGGGATGATGATATTAGTTCCAGTGCTTTGTGTTTCTGTGCTTTTATATAACTCTGTATTACATTGAAACTGTAGAGTCGGTCTGAACAAAAGGTTAACCCCCTGGGATCGTAAAACCCCAACTGTCCTATGTTATCTCCCTTTCAACTCTGACCAGGGCACATTCCAATACTCGCCCCTGGACTTCAAAGGGATTCTTGGGGGCAGGACTGGGCTGTGTCCTAAGGTGAGAAAAGGCCATGTGGCGCCAGAAACAGATAGCCTGGTTGCTTGAGTGATAATTGGACAATAAGTGCGCGCACCGGTCCCACATATCTCATGGAGGAAATCGGGAGCTTGAGAGGACGAGCGGCAGGACTGTTGGTGAGAGAGGACCGGGCCCGGACATTTGTTAAGTTTGTATTGATGTTTTTGTGGCCGGCAGTCTACCATGAGGTGGCTGCCGGTCTTTTACTCCGGTGTTATTGTTTGTTTATTTTGATTAAAGTTTGTTGTACGTTCGCCGGTTCCCGCCTCCTTCCTTCCCTTTTATTGAATCTCATTACATTTATCTATTTCTAAATAGCTGCGTTTTAGCTTTGCCCCTTTTAAATAATGAGATTGTCCTTGATGGTTTATGCAGATGTGAATAGCTGATGTAATACTGCCACTCTTTACTTTGTCTATTTCTTTCTTTCTTTACTGCCTTTACGTTTCATGTGTGTTTGCTTAGTGTTAACTAAGCTTTGTTTCCCCCATTATTTGTTGTGATCACGTGAAATCATACAAGAAAAGTGGAAGCTGGACATGTCATACATAGCTGGTATCACCACCACTGATAATGCCTCAGCAAACAAGAACACTTTTCAGCAGGACTTTACATGGGTTCCCTGCTGTTGGCATAGACCATGAGTCTGGAGCATTGTCAAGATTGAGAAAGACAGAATCTGCCTTCAGCAGAAGAAGAAACAAAAAGATTTGCAACTGCCCGAACAGAGATTGATATATGAAGAGCCCACACGCTGGGATGACAAGAACAGCAGCAGCCGCTCTGTTCTGTTTTAGCTGATGATTGAAAGAAATGGCACCTAATGCTTAAGGATTCAGACATTGCAGTTCTTGAGGCTGTTGAGGAAAGTGACATCACCCTAAAATGTAAACTTAAAGATTGTGTCCGAGAATATCTCAGACAGAGGTATGAGGACACACATCTTCAGCTGATGCTGAACACAGCCATGTTTCTTGACCCATGGTTCAAAAACTGGGAGGATAGATCATCCAGACGAGAAAATGGTGGTGCAGAATCAGAACTCAAAAATGAGTTCTCATTGCAGTATATGAGTTTATCTGTTAATGAGTTCATGTGACTATAAACTGTGATCTGGATGATGAGGCTGTTTATTGGGTTTTACAGAAACAATCAGATTCTCCTACAGTGATACTGCAGTCATTCTCAAACCCAACATCAGACTGTCACTTCAATAAAACATTTAAATTTATATTCTAATAAGCAAGTTTATATGACTATATTGAATTTGTTTATATTTTCTTTCCCATGTGGTTCCTGCCTTGTGATCGTTGACGATAGCCTCCACACAGTATATGGCCAAACACCAAAGATTGAAATTAAGCCAAAACATGTTTTTCTTTAGCCGTCAGCAATGGTGCAATATATGGCCACACGTTCCCCTTTATGTCCAGGAAGAAGTGAACAACTGGTTTGGGGCTTACACAGAGAGGGTTCCTGTAAAAGCAGGATTGTATGTTACATCTGAGCTCTTCAGTCTCAAAAATGACTAGGAATAGCTTAGCGCATAATAATTAAATAGAACAAACTAAACATTGCTTTAGGTTTCGGATAAAGAAACTAAATAATCGAATGCAAAATAACATTGTATATTCTTCATTGTATTATTGAAGTATCACTACAGAACTATTCGAGAATACTCGTCAAGTCGGGTGTTTTGACAGACTTCTGTCTAGTATTTGTCCCTTCAAGCACAAGAAGACACAGAAAGAAAGAGAGAGGCCTATGATGCGGTTCTATGTCCTTGGCCCGTTCGGGAAAGTGACAAATCCATCCGACCGCCGCGAGCTTTCAGGCACTAGCCGAGCCCTCAGCTGAGTAGCTTTCTAACGTTAGACAAAAATAATTTAAGTTACAGCGAGTGCTTTAGTAGATACTGTATTCTTGAGGGGACGAAGACAGTAAAAACATAAGCACCATTAAACAGCTGTAGACAGAAACAGGTATGGTTAAACAACAGTTAAACAGAAGCTCTTCACGTGAATATCAAGTTCGAGCTGTCATTTTTCAACTTGTGCGAGAAAGACGAATATTGCTTGTTCGCGCCAAACGCATCATTTGCGCCACCCGGCTCGAATTCGCATCTATTCACATTATTGCATTAACTACAAATATTGTATATGGGGTGCACAGACGATGACCAGCAATTTGCTGGGGTGGCACGGAAAAAAAAATGCTTTCATGGAAACCCTAGCTGCGTCACATCCCCAAACCAGTTGTTCACCGTTTCCTGGACATAAAGGGGAAAGTGTGGCCAAATATTGCACCACTGTCTACTGTTTGTTGCTAAAATATATATATATTTTTTGTACAATATATGGATCATTCACTGGTCTATGAATTAATAACCCTACTTCTTGTATTTTATATGCTTTTAGTTTGGCCATATACTGTGTGAGGGCTGTCTTCAATTATAACAAAGCATGAATGACATGGGAAAACAAATACAAATAAATTCTATATTGTCATGATAATAGTGGCCCTGGTTTACAAAAATACATCACAGTGGTCTCTTGCTTCACATCTTCACTGAGGGAAGCAAAACCGTAAAACCACCTCGTCTTCCTACATCATCACCCCACCCATTATCTGTCCTTTATACAGAAACAAACTGCCACTAATTGTTCATGCAGAGACCTGGGTTTGGACAACATCACAAAGTCAAAAAGAGGGAAATAAAAACAATACAATGGGTAAGAGTGTACAGTAGGCTACATATATATCATATTTCTATGTTTGTATATGTGTATATTGTATATGTATAATGTAGCAAATAATTTCTGTTTTTAAAAGACTTGTTGCATACGTGTTGTGTATGTGTTGGGGTGGAATTTTATTACATCTTTTTAAAGGGAAGCTTTTTTTTCTTCCAGTTCCTTCCTTTTGTAAAGCAGAAAGGTTCTTAAGATGTTCAAGGTTCTTTATGGAACCAAAAGGTTCTTCTATGCAATTGAATATCCTTTGGAACCACCTTTTTAAGAGTGTAGAGGTTGATGAAGCAAGATGTCTTCAAACTTGAAGCAAGTTTGAAGATAAAGCTGCTCACAATGTGGCTCTACAACAGAAAGGTGAGGCCGTAATAAAGCTCTGGGAAAAACTTTTAAAAACCCAAAAATTTGACTTTGAATTCACTGTCATCAGGATTCTTAAATGCTGTTTCTGTTGAAAATGGATGTTGGAAAAGATCTGGAAACGGTTCACAACTTTATAACACTGAACTGCAGCAGATTCAACATTTAAAAGAGTCTCAAGACCCAAATCAATCACAGGTAAGATTATTAATATCATTCATGATATTCACTGGAAACCACCAAGATCTGGATTACTGTCGTTTATTTGTTAATATTGATTTCTGTTCATCTTTCAGTATGTGACAGTGGTTTTCCAGACTGTTTAAAATATTAAGACCAGCCAGATCAACAGCACCAGCAAGCAGAGTAAATCTGTATTTATTTTGTACAATACAGGATCATTCACTGGTTTATGAATTAATAACTTGTTTTTTATTTAAACAACTTGAAAAATTACATACAATTTGATAAAAACATGCATATCTGTAAATAATGAAAATGCCTTGGAAACCATCTTATCAATGTTTTCTGATGTCAGAGTTTTGATATCCAAACTGTTTAAATGATTTGGAATATCTGAAATATTTTGTTGAAAGCAGTAGGCTAATGTTTGTATAAATCAGTATCTATTTGTATAAAGATGCAAATTCTGAAGAAGAAAACAGCCTAAGTTTAAATATCACTGGATGATAATGCTGGCTATTTCCAGTTAACAACTTTCTGTTTTGCTTTGATGTATAAACAAAAGTGTTGCCAAAGCAAAAAATATCCAATAGTTTATACTGGCATTTATATTTTAACATCACACGATCATGTCAAATTATGTGTATTTTCATTTTCAGCAAATACTTGAATAAAAATATTATAAAGTCAAGAAAAAGTTTCCAATGGTTTGGTCACCTGCAGCCAATGACTAATATAGTCTCACCTTTGACCAGACCGGCGGTTTAACCTTGAACCAAGTGCAGTGTTTTTCTCAGAACAATTAACATAAATGTATCAGCTCATGGTTTTCTCAACCACAAATGGAAACAGAGTAGCATTGTAGTATGGTTACTAGGGTTTATACTTTTGCTTTATTTACAAGTTAAGCACATTTAATATCACACTTTTGTAACATGGAATAACCTCAAATACTTTTACATAGACATGCTAGTTGTGACCTGAATGAAAATACTGCCGAGGAAGTCAAAGTCTCAAGCGTTGGATGTTGACAAGCAACACATGGGAAAACTACAAAGACAAGTGAGCATCCCTGTGCCATATTGTACAGGGAAGAACTCTTAAAGTGGGAACTATGGAGCAAGTAATGTAAAATAGGTGTTCAGGAAAAGTAATAAACTCTTTGTATGGTATCATTTTCCCAAAGCGCACACAAGCAAATAGATTTCAATCAGAGACTGAAACAGATAAAGTAGTGATGCCCAAACACATCCTAAGACCCAAATAATGGTCATTCAAATAAACAAATATATAACATAGAAATATATCAATGGTATCCTGTTAAATATCCACTATGACTTTTATTTAGACTTTGTACAAACCGACAACGCTGGTTAGTCTTGAGTCTAGCCTTCATGTTCCTGCTGTTAAAAATCAAAGTTTTGCCACAGGAAGTCCCGGTACACTTTATAAATGTCAAAGTTTATTCATGATAAAATATTTGTAAACATGATAAATGACTTTGTATTAAACTTTTTCAGTGAATAAGGTGGAAAAGCAGCAGTGAAGTTGACTTTGGCTGACACAAGTTCACTTCAGTGTACTGGAAGACCAACTGAAGAAACAATATAAGCATAAGTGCACATTACATTCAAATTATGATCCAAAGCAGGTTAAACACTCCTTAATACATCAATGACTGTTTAACCTATGAACGTGTGCTTGGTTTAACTCTTCGTGGTGTTTGTGATATAAATATTTAGTCTGCAGTAGATGAATTTCATGAAGTTATAATATTTCTCCTGAATAACAACTACCGTCAACTACAGGAGAATATGATCAATATGTATACTTATCTCAACAATAAACACAATGATCAGAAGAACAGAATTCATCAGAGCAGATAAAGATGATAATGTGCCATTGTGTCTCATTCTGAAGAATACAGTTTACTGATGTAATATAACACATGGATTGATAAAATTGTACAAATGCAGTGTAAATCACTTTGTATAAAAGCCAATCGCAAACATGTAAATAATAAAGTGTGCACCCTTAAAATGATTTCTTATGAAAAGACACAATTAAGTAATACATCAAATGAAAAATCCCCAATACATGTAATAAACTCACACAGTTATCGGATTATCGTCATGTTGTTAGTTTGATCAAAATACTATAATATATAAATCATTTAAAATGAACTTTACTGCAGATCTCACAAAGAAAAGTTAACAGAGGAAGTCAAATACACTCTTAACACTGTAGTCAACACCCATAGAGTGTCGATCTAAGGAGGGCTCTCATTGGTTAGCGTGATTATTATTTTTGGTTTTTTAAGGCTCTTTATTATCAATGTAGCATTTTAAATCGATTTAGTTATTCATACATTTACATCATATTTCATCAGATCTCACATAAACAAAGTAATGAGAGACCAGTTATTGTGTAGAAAAACTGCATATTGTCAAATATCAACATTAGTTTCCACTTTTATGACTAAATCAGTATCATAGTATTCAAATACAACAACCAATAGATCAAACAATATCAAATTGTGTTTATCAGTGTATATCAGTAAGTGGATTGGTTGTAGGCCCAATGCATCATGGGTAATCACAGCATGCTCAAATTCAGCAAGTTAAGAGGCCAAAGAACATATATGAAGATTTTTTTAAGTGTCACATAAGTGACTCTCTTGTGATGACGTTTGTGTTCTGATAAACTTACTGAAATAAATATTTAATCTTGATATTTGGTGTCAACAAGCAACACAAACACAACTGAACTGACTTAAACTGCTTGCTGAGACACCACGTGCATGTTTACATAAATTAATATTAAGTTGTAAAATGTAATCAAATAAAAGTTTTTTAATAAACTTACACATGTTGTTCTCAATCGCAGGTGATCGTGTCACTTCCGGAATCAGACATGCGCGTGATCGTGTGTCGCTGAAACTGTGACAGAAACACGCACAAACTTGTGATTGTGTCACTTGCGCTTTTTTTTATTAACAACAAATTTATTTCCAAACGTTTGTGTCTACAATGAAATACAACATAAATATAACAAACATTTGCACAGTAGGGGGCTATTGTTAATTTACATGAAAATATTAAAGCATTTACACATTTTCAATGTTTTAATTGCTTTTTGCTTCATAGAAAATCGGATTGAATCAATATAAAGCTCAATTTCTTTCTTGAATGATGTAATACAGGGTTTTTTACAGGAAAATTTACATTTATGAACATAAAATTTTGCCATTAAAAGAACAAAATTAATTGTGTCGCTTTCGCTTTGATTGACATTAACGAATAAAACACGTCATCAGTACTGAAGGGACTTGATCCGGTCTGAAGGGGGCGCTGTGCTCGTGCTGTGACTTTCTGTTCATAAAGATGACGCACGGCACGTGGAGGACATCTGCTGGATAACACGTGTAAATGCACCAAACGCACAGAGTCACCGTGACACGATCCTGTTTTTGGTCAATAACATTATTTGTAAGAACAAAGGCATCAGGTATTATATTTATTAACAATATATTGAACATATCTGTATATTTTCCTAAACCCCATGTTGCCAGATATCAGACAAATATTAAATTATACACATTGTCTATTAAAAATGAGACATGGTTTGTAGGATTTCTGTGAATAAAACCAGAAACGATAATACCCAACAAATCGAAAAAGGATAGATCTTTATAGAACATACAATAGTTATCACATTTTATTTTTATGAAGAAAATTGACCATTATGGATGTGACAGTTCTGAAATGGGCCTGACTAAATCATGTTTTAAACAAACAAAACACTGAGAGACCTTTCATGGGCAAAAACTGACATCTGTGCTATCAGTCTGCTGAATACCTTTGGTAAGAACTTTATTTTACAGTCATGTTGAGCTTTGCATGGAATCGCCCCAAAGCAAAATAAAACTTTTAAGGATGATAAAAGATATGATACAAGGTCTCCTAATCCCTCCGTCTGGATTTATTTTATTGTGATGTACATTTGCAGATCTTTTCTGTGTTGAATGTTGTTCATATTATTTGCTTTGAGTAAACATTAATCTCTGTAGGCTATAAAAACACAATGACTCTAAATGAGTAAAGCTTTGAGAGACACATAAAACAAGAAAATCGAATATGTCCTAAATTACCCTTACAATAGTGATAAAAGAAAACTGTTAAAGAAGATTAAAAAACAAATACATGATAAATAAAAAAAATGCTTTCACTTTGTAAGTTCACTTTCTCATGTTTGTTCTCTTTCACTTTCCAGTTTGGTTGACGCTTATTA